>JAQQTP010000048.1:16847500-17000000 GCA_029884605.1 Ormosia emarginata
TTTCAATTTTTATCATTTGATGACTTAAAAAATTAAAATCTCAATTTGTGAAAATTATACCGCTAACTTCAATTAGTAAAATTATTGACAATTTATAATTTTATATATGTTGTGAAACTACAATTCCTCATCTAACTAACAAGTTATGAGAGGTTAACTTAGCTAAAATGGATAAATTTTAGTTAAAGGTGTTCATACTTCGTAGCCTAGTTTGGTGTCGTTTGAGGAAGATTTCAATGGAACTGACTTTGTTGACTTAAAAATTTAACAACCCAATGATCTGGTTCTAGGAACAAATAGACTTAACCACACCATAGATTATGAAGTGGTGGTGGTTGATTTGTGCAAAAGTGGAGGCAGTGAAGCTCCATATTTTATTTTTCAGATCCCCACAGTTGTCATATGCATTGCTACTATACTAGAAATTAAATTCATCCAAAAAAATAACTACTTTTGACCTAAAATGATGCTGACAGATACATCTTACGCTATCAAAATTAAGCCAGATATTATGTGTTTCCACTTTCCAGGGAACCTTCATGCCTGTGCTTGCTGTGGTGACCCATGATTCCATGGCATGGCAGCTATGGAGAACTTCTTGGGGGCATGCCATAGGGTTGTGTAGCCACTTGTGATGATACCATGGCATCATGGCATGGGTGGTAAGCCATAGGGGATGTCCATGACTGGACCTGCCATTCCTTGGAGATTAGAAAACAAAACAATTGGATAAAACATATATTAATTAGAAATTTTTGGGGGATTAAATCTTGAGGAGTTTTAGACCTAGAATGCTTAGCTTCAAAGAAGAAGAAGAAAATGAAAAATAAGGGAAGGAGGAGGAGAAAAGCATGGATGTCTCATGGAGGGGGAGGGGGAAGTGAGGTGGAATGAGAGAAGAGTAAGTTGTGTGTTCAGCAATGCTACTGTTAATTGATTATATGTTATCATTGTCAATTTTTCCAAATTAGTTATTATGGTTTTTTTTTTTTTAATGTACATGTGTAGATATTTATTTATTTGCCAACAATTTAATTGTTATGATTTTGGCAATCAAATGTGAGCAGCTTTGCTGACACGAAAGAAGGCCGTTACAATCCAAAAATGCATCCTGTTATTCCTGTTTATAACTGGAGGAAAGGATCTCAGGTAAAGGTCTAATATAGTGCTCAGTTTACTATGAAGTTCATTCTGAAACTTAAAATACATGATATGCATTGCTCACGAATACCATTTTATTCCTGTCTATTTATGTATTCTCTTGCAGTGGGTTGTTCTGACCAGAAAGCATGCCAAGGTTGTAGTGGAGGATGAAACTGTCTTTCCTATGTTTCAACAATATTGCAAGGTAATTGGTGACCTGGTTCATTGATAGTTTCTCTTTTATGAGTGGCGTCACAAGTATCACATAAACATATTCTTAATCTCACTTTTAAATTTTCCTATAAAATGTTGGACTCCTATACAAACTTTTACGAAGAAAGTTGTACATCAATGAGGTGATGATCTTAGAAAATGTGCCAAATTTGTAAATGAAAGTTGTAGGAAGTATTTCTTTCTATCTTTGTTCTTTTTTGTCATCCCTCAGGGTTTCCACACATTCAGGATCTATGGTGTACTTTTTTGGGTCTTGGATCTTCTTCATAGTAATTTTTAAGTCAATCATCTTTTCTTGTCTCTTTCTTGCTGACAGCCTCATTCTTTTCATCTCCATTTCTCTGACGTGTGGATTTAATAATGCAGAAAAAGCCACTACCAGAATTTTGGAGGGATCATCCCATTGTAAGTGCTCTGTATGCGTGCAAAAATTATTTAAAGATGTCCTCTTTTTACTATATTAGCTTTATTCAATCATTTTTTTACTGAAATCATATCTTCTGCTCAGAAAATGACATGAAGTAATTCAATATTTGATTGTGAACTGATAGGTGATACCAATTAGGTTCTTGCAAATCATATGAACAGATGAATTAATAATTTCTAAGTATAATTCCTTCCTTCATGCAGCCTGCTGACACGTCTAGGGTGCATAACTGTATACCAGATGAACACTATGTTCAAACATTACTGGCTGTAAGGATCCTTTTCTTTTCCTCCACCACACTCTTTCTATGTCTGTGCGTGTGTTAGAATCAGGCTTTGTGTGTATCAGAGAGAGAGAGAGATCCTGTATATGTTGCTATGATTCACCAGTTAACAATTACATATTTTCCAATCTCCTAACCCTGTGTCAATCATGCCTTTGGCTGAACAATTTGTTATGGCATAATTTTATTTTATTTTTGGGTACAATGTCATGGTATAATTTATTATGCTAAAAAATTGACATCAAGAAGAAACTGCGTTTTCTATACTTTTTTTTCCTGTATTTGCACGATTTGGGTGGCACCAATGCAAAACTCAGATGAAAATGTGTCTGGCACTGGCACTGTTACTGCATGTTTCAAATATTAAAATGATTACACTACTGCATTTCTTTCAAGTTAAATTAAGCATCACATGAAAAACAGAGTACAGATAGCTGAAGAAAATTGAAGCAAGTTTGTCACATCTACTTTAAACTTGTGATGAGGCTTGTTTAACTTTACCAATATTTTAATGCGATCACTATGTTAGTTTTAATTTACATTTTTGTGTGTTTGCCTTCTCAAATCTAGCAAAAAGACCTTGAAGATGAACTCACACGGAGATCATTAACACATACTTCCTGGGATATTTCCAATTCCAAGGATCGTGAGCGCCGGGGATGGCATCCAGTGACTTATAAGTTCTCAGATGCTACACCAATGCTTATAAAATTTATAAAGGTTTGATTTTTACTGCACTGCTACTTCAAAATCACTCTTTTGAAGCAACTTTCATTCTATGATTACTTTCCTGCCTCCAAAACAATAGCATGTAGGGGTAGATATTGTGTTAGGTTATTGACTATTTGACTTTAAACAGTGCTGCCTTAGCAGCTGAAGACAGTCTGGATGTTTTATCTCAAAAAATAATAATTTGTTGGAAAGATACTACAGGTGGTAATAATAGCAAACCCTGGAAACAAAATGAATTCAATGAATTAAATAACATATTCATGATTCTCGCCCGCCCTGATAAAACCCAAATTCAACAATGGGAAATACAACATCTTAATTTTTTATTCCTATCAGTTTATCATGCATAAGTCATAACCAGTCAGAGCAGCAAGAGATAAAACATTCCCCAAAATATTCAAGTAACTGGACATTGTCATAAGAAATTATCAGTAGTTGCATTTATGCAAATGAGCTGAAGATGCAATAAAATTCAAATGTTTGATCTTGCCAAAAGGAATGTGCTGAAGAATGAGAAGGAAAAATTTACTTATTGTTGAACCATACTAAGAAAGCTGATGTAGAGATGCTGGCCTCTTCAACATAATGGAGTCAGTTTAGGACAAGCATATAAAGTGCATGTATTATACTTTCATGAAAGAAAATATGTATAAGTTTGATAATTTTTTGCAGGAAATAGATAATATTTATTACGAGACTGAATACCGAAGAGAATGGTGCAGCAGCAAGGGTAAACCATCCACTTGCTTCCTTTTCGCAAGAAAATTTACTCGGCCTGCTGCTTTGCGGCTTCTTAACACGGTAAGTTCATATATATTACAAGGTTTTCTTGAAGAGTGATAGTGAGCTTTTCAAATATTTTTAGGTAACTTGAATCGCTGTCTTTTTAAATTTCTGCTATTTGAGTATTACAAGTCTAGCTTCTTATTATTTTCTGCTTTTCTGTTGGACAGTCTGTTCTGGGAGATTTCAGTTAAGAGAACAAAATGCTCATATTATCAGAGAGGCTGAGACAAGCAGAAAATGTACCCAGTAAAGAAATAAGATGGAGAAAAGAAAATAAAGTAAAAGCAGTTGAAGATTATTGACACGACCATACTGATATGTATAATGAATTGTATATCTGTGGTGTATATGTACTACATTCTTTTCAGAATAACATTGACAATTGGACAATCTTGAAAGACAGTCACGTATAATAAAAGTGAAAACAATTGACCGATGAGATATACCTGCATGAACAGTGTCTGTGGTAGACACTCACAACATGGATCACTTGGGTACCCACATGGTTGAGTGTCTACCATGAGCTTTGTGTGAACACAAACTTTTCAACTAGGGGTATAAACAAAATAGACTTTGGGCTCATTACGTTGAGAGAATATCTATGGTACCTAATGGATATGATATTCATATTAGTTGTCTGAATGTTAATTTTATAATAAATGTTTAAAATTCTATTAAAAATACCATCAATCAATGGAATGTTTGATGGATAACATACTTTAGAAAAAAAAAATGAATACCATAAAATTGTAGGGAAGTTAAATATGTTGAATCAATGTGTTTTTACACCTAAAAATTTATGATTTAACATAAGGCTTAAATAATATTTTAGTCTCTTTAAATATATCAATTTTTAGTTTTGGTCTTTTAAAAATTTGTGTAATGATTCGTATCTTTATAATTTTAAAATGAGTGAAATTTATTTAATTAAATTTTTTTATTAAATTTTTTTAACCTTTGAAATGAGAAAAAAAATTAATATAAGATGAGTTGAATTAATTTAACTTACTTTTAAAATGAGGAGAGAGATTAATTTTACTCACATTTAAAATTATAAAGACACAAATTATAATAATTTTTTTTAAAGAATCAAAATTAAAGATTAATGTATTTAAAGAGGCCAAAAATATATTTAAGCATTTAACATAATCATTAAATCTGGCACAGCCTTTGTATAGGAAGCGAGATGTCTTTCTTTTTTTTTTCGTGGTCAACAGAAAGGCCAGGATGAAAATAAATGAATGAGACAATATGGATTTATAATTTTCTTGTAGTTTTATTTGGGCTGTTTAGCGAGCTATTTGAATTTCTAGCTAATAAAGCCCCCAAACTCCTGAGTCCTGGATTATGGTTCAATACTACAATTGAATTGCAACGTAGCCCAAGGACCCCACGTAATAGCTGTCAGCAATCAAGTGACCCACTTTGATATACTAGAAGCTTCTGTGATCTTTGAATTGGGTCAGTGGAGAATTAACAACTGTCCGTTATTTTAATTGGTCACCGTCCATCACTTTAAGCCAACGGTTACCCGATAAATGGATTTTGACATATAATAATTTAAGAGAAATAATTTATTTTACTACTTAATTTTTTTATTAATTTTTTTAATTATTAAATAAAAAAAATATTAAATATTTTTATATTCTTAAAATATTAAATTTTTTTTTTTTTATTTAATATTAAAATAATTAAATAAAAAGATATAACTTTACTCATAACTTAATAAGGTTATTTGGTTGAAAGCTTCAACACATTCCATGACACATTACACGTAGAGAGTGTGAGGGAACAGGGAACACGTTATTAGAGGCTTTAAATTACCAATTGTTATTGTTATCTCTTCAAGGATCAAGGTTGAACCACGCTCTAGTCTTTAGTGTATGTAACCTTTTCCCACCGGCACTTGCAATATTGAATGTCCGTACTAGCTTATCTTATCCAATTTAAAGTTAATATTGGAACGCCATGTGCAGTTTTTTTTGCATGCACCGACCATGATTCCATTCTCTATTCCATTCAGCCTTGACTCCTGATGTACGAATCATAAATACAGATACAGACATAAAATATAATATGAATATAAATACGAAGATATATTAAATTTAAATATTATTTTTATAAATTTAAAGATTTATAATATTTTAATATATATTATATATATTAATATTTATTATTTAATATATTATAAAAAATATAAAATATTTTCATTAATATATTTTAAAAAATTTCTTAAATTAATTTTTTTAATAGAATTAATTATGTATAAATATATGTATATCTAAAAAAAAAAAATTAACTAAAAGAATATTAGTATGAGATAAATTTCGATAACGACGAAGTGAATGGCTTAGTATACAAGCAGAGGTAGAAGGAACAGATATAAATAATGATGTATAAAAAGATAAGACTTAAAAGCTTAGTAGTGACGTATAAAAATATAAAATTTAAAATATTAATATGTGAAAATAATAACTTGAGACATCAGTTATATGATTGAACTTGAATAAGTTACGAGTTTATTAATTGAACGTTTATCATAAAAATTATTTTTTAAAAAAATATTAATGAGTGTGTTATCAGATCTTAAATATGTTTAAAAATATTTGAGACGTATTTAAACTAAAATAATAATAATTTTTTAATAAATACATTTAAATATATAAAATATATATATATATATATATATATATATATATTATCTCTTTACGGGACATAAATATTTGTTTCATAACTCTTAGACTCAACAAATGTTCTCACTCTAACTGCTGCAAACCAACCTCTCATTCTCATAGCCACGTGCCTTTCTGTTTTTTTGTTTAAGAAATTTTTAAAATAGGAAAAAAAATTCATTTCAAAGTCAGGATTCATATTATAAATAAAAAATATTAATAATATATTCTTTTGATCAATTATTTTAAATATTTATTTTATTATTGATTTAAAAAAAGTATTATTAATATTTATCTTTTAATAATTTTTTTAAGTGTATAAATAAATAAATAAATAATAAAATAAATCTTAAAAAATATATCTAAAAGATGTGTTATTAACAACTCATTACAAATTATAGTTAAACCTTACGGTAACACGAAAACAAATCAGTATGAGTTGACATAGCTCTCTCTTTGTTCAAAGAATAGAATCCTAACACTCCCTGTAAAATAAATAAATAAATAAATCCTAAGCACGGCTATTTGAATAATAAGTAATACTACACAATTAAAATTATTTGTCGAAATTTTTATTAAAATTTGCCAAGATTCAAAAATAGCAGTTAAACAAATCAAAATAGTGAGAATAACTCATTTATTTGAAAGTAAAAAATAATATAAAATCATTCTGACAAAATTTTTTTGCCTATTTAGTTTCCAATAATATCATGGATGATGAAAGTAAGAAATTTGTTTGTAAATAATTAACTACATACACTTTTCACCTATCACTGGTATGCTATCTCAGATTCGTAAAATTTCTACTATCTTTTTATTTTTTTGCAGAAATCAGCATTTTCCTAGAATCCCTGTTCAAAGAATAATATTTTATGTAATATATTATTTAATTTAATAAGAATATATATTTAACATAGCAAATAACGCTAATAAGTGAGAATTTAATTGCACATCTCCAGAATTACTAAACTGATGTTTTAAGAAGATTTAAAATTAGAATTTGTGATATTCAAAACGAGTATTTGTGGCAAATATGGTAAGTTGGAAAGACTAGGGAACAGCATCGTATCGTATCTCCTAAATTTCCGGGAGAACGAAAATGTTAAAGATGTTAGTATAATTTGAAGACAAGAGTATGCAGATTTTGAATTTTAATCATTTTGTAAATGAACATTAAGAATTTTAAAATATTTTTAATTAATTTTTAAATTTTAATTAATATTTTAATATATTTTTTCATTTAATTTAAATTTATTAATTCATTAATAATATTATTATATAATAATATTTTATTTATTTTATAAAAAATATTAAATTAAATTTTAATAAATAAATAATTTTTAATTAATATTAATATAAATAAAATAATATCATATAATATTATTATTAATAAATTAATATATTTAAATTAAATATAAAAATTTATTAAAACATTAATTAAGATTTAAAAATTAATTAAAAATTTAAAATTTGTGATAATAATTTAAAAAAATCAAAAATTAAATAATTTTTATATTCTTTTTCTTATAATTTGTTAAAACCTCGGCAGTTGAGTGGTCCCCTCGCCCCAGCATCCATTTTATTATGAGGAATTCATAAGTATTTTTCCAAACACTGACGTGCCCACCTCCATGATTCTCCACGTGTCACCTAAATCTATATTTTATATTACAGCAACAATTACGGGTACGAGGTGTCGGTTTGATGGGGCCCATAATACGTACACGTAGCGACTGTCGGTGCATGTCTTCTCCCGCGATTTTGCCAACGATTCAGCGTCGAATTAAAACTATTGAGAAAGAAAAGAAAGGTCTGAGCACAGAAAATTAGGAAAAGAAAAAATAAATATTTTTTTTTAAAAAAGTAGGATAGGACCCTGCTTGGCAATGTATTAGAGGCCTTCGAGGCCCACATTTCAGAAGAAGAAGAAAGGAAAGTAAAATTACCTAAAAAGAAAAAGCACACACGGATTCTACTTTCAATAAAGATTATTAATTATTATTATTTTGATGCTGATTGTTATTATTATTATTATTATTATTATTATTATTATTAGTAGTAGTTGTTGTAGTATTAAATCTTTTACACCCAACTTTATTTTGCGAGGTTTTCACCGATTTGTTTTTAGTAGTAAAAATATTTATTAAATTATTATTTTTTTAAAATTATTTATTTGAATTTTTTTATCAAGTTAAAATTTTTAAAATTATTTTTTAAGATTATGTTAAAATTTTTAAAATTATTTATATTACGTAAGATCCAACACAATAGTGTCGAAAATAGTGTATTCGATGTTGACCGATATCTCGACAAAATGGATGAGTTGGGTTAGAAAATCTCGTCAAAACTTATAAATACGATATATGTTAAAAATAGTCTGGCGGCCACAAAGACGCTTTTTTGTTAAATAAATGGAAAACGCGTTAGAAAAAGCGTCACCAAAACTTGGTGAATTGGCCATTGTTCGATCCGACGCAGGATACTGTGAAATTGCTGAATGGGTTGAAGTGACCGTTTGACATAGTTATCTACGACTTTGAGATACGCCACCGTGTCTCTTGATCACACGCGTGTTACGAGACACGTGATTTTATGATCAAGCGACTATGTTGTGTTTTCACACGGCCGTGTGAGTTATAATCTGAAAAAAAGTTGTTTTTGCTTAGTACGTGAATTAAAATTTTTGACTTAATTAAAGTAAATAATTTTAAAAGATTATGAAATTTAGTAAATATCTTTATCGTATTATAAAAACACAAATTAGTCAAAAATCTTTTATCTAACAAAATATGCTTTCCTTAAACATGTATAACAATCCTGAATTTCCTTTAAAATTAGGATGATTAGGTAATGAAACATATTTATATATAGAATTCCATATCAACAAAACACGTATAAGAAAAAATAAAAAATAATTTTAATTTATAAATTAAATGTAATAAAATTACATAATTCAATTGTGTCATTAGAATATTTATAAATAATAAATAATTTAATTTTTAAAATCTCATAAATTTTATTCATTTTATTTTAGAAATTTTATTATTTTTTATAAAATTTGATTAGGATTTGATTTGATTTGAAATAATTTAACTATTTTATCCTTAATAACTATCTCTAACAATATCTCGGATGGTAAGAAGTTAAAATATAAAATGAAATAAAATCAAATGGGAAATGAATTCTCATTTGAATGAATTTTAAATATAAAATTTAATTTTTAAATCAATTCAGATTTTATGGCGTTTTTGGAAAAAAGTTTTAAGCGTAAAATTTGTATTTCTAAATCAAATCAAATTAATTCTTAAAAAATTTAAATCAAAAAAAATGGCATATTTTTATTTATTTAAAAAAGAATATAAAATACGTTGAGAAAATTGATCAAAAACCCTTTATTTCTTCCTATATAAATTCGAATGTCCAGGAAATATAAATTGGAAGTAAAAAAATAAAAACTAATTAAACGAAAATTAAATTAAATTAGAATTTGAATATTTATAAATAATAAATCATTTTTTTTAAAACTGCGATTTTATTGGAAATTTCATATTTTTAATATATATAATCTTATAATTATTATTTTTCTGTGCTACATAGAGTACATTCGTAAGATTACCAAAAAAAAAAGTTATTTCTCAAACTAGAATTTCAAATACAAAATTTGTATTAAATCAATTCAAATCTTATTTTTTTATAAAGTGTCAAAAAAAAATTGATATTTAAAAGATCAAATTAATTGAAAATAATCAAATAATTTTTTTATTCATTTTAAATACAACACAAAGCTATTAAATTACAAGATATAAATTAGAAAGAAAAACTAATTAAACGAAAAAGAAAATGAATTACTATGGTATTCATATTTTTGACTGATATGCATATCATCTTCATCAAATATTTATATTATTATTTTTCTGAGATCATATACATTCGATAAAATAAGAAAAAAAATATTTCTCAAACTAGGTAAATTTATTATTCAATAGCATATCCAGTGTAAAAATAAAATATATACAAAGATCCGTGATGAAAATATTTCATAATTTTTGTTAACACACAAAGCTTAAATTACGAGATATAGGTTTTTAGCCACAAATAGGAACATGACATTACCCTGGTATTCATATTTTTGTGTATGTTATCCATCAAATATTTTATTAATAGGAGATCATATACGATAAAATAAGATTTTAAATATTTATTATAAATTTATTATTCAATAAATGCTTAATAATTTATCTTAGATATCATATCCATGTACAATAACAACTCCTAGCAATGAACCTATTGAAGTTGGTATTATTATTATTATTATGAAGTAAAAGTAGAATAGGGCCTCCTGCAAATCGAAGGGTAACGCAAAATCTAGAAATTTACACAATATTGTTTGTGCTGGTTTTGAGCCACTTCAATTCAATCAAAACATAGAAAACCAATAATTTTATGAGATTGAACTTAATCGAACGCTCTAAGAAATCAAGGAACTTGCTGGTCTCTAGGATAAGTAAGAGGAATAAGAGAGAACCGGAAGATAAACATTCTCTACAATTACGATTCTGTTGTTTTGTTACAAATCAAGGAACTTTGTGTTGGAAAAACGTAGATGATATTCCCATATTCGTTGAGCTCATTGGATCTTTCATAGTATATATGCCTGATTGATAATGATATATATCTGACAGATTTGACAAAGGAACGGGAACTGCTCCAGACGTTTCATTTTCCTAATTTCTTCAAAACATTAACCTTTCATTTTTTCTTTCAAACTGGTACAATTACATTAACCTTTCATGAGGAGAAAATAAAGAGAGAAAGAATTTTTTTAAAATTACAAATTTATCCAAAAATATTTATATCATTATACTGGTACAAATAGAAATTCTTCTCTTATTTTTATCTTTTTTTTCTCTGATCAAACAATGAAAAAATATATTTTTCTCTTTATTTTCTCTCTTCTCTATTTTCTCTCTTCTCATTTTCTCTCTTTCCATTTTCTCTCCTCATCCAAACAAAGCATTAGTGATTTTTTTTTCTCTGTGACAATGTGTACTTTTCGTCAAAAAGTAGTGTCACATCACACGTCTAAACAAAATTATTGCATGCTTTTAAAACAGTAATTTAATTACATATTTGACTGCTACAGATGTTCACCCAAAAAAAGAAACCAGCCAAACATGAATTATCCCTCTTAGGTTCCCCAAGGGCAAATTCTATTCGTATGTAACTATGTGACCCCACTTGGATAATCCTCTTCCTCATCTTTAATGATGATACTTTTCTTTACATTATGTTTTGATAATAGTAATGAAAAAAAAAAAAAAAAATAAAAAAAATAATATTTAAAATTTTTAAAATATATAAAAATAAAATAAAATATATAAAAAAATATTTTTTAAAATATTTAATTTTTATTTTTTTAAAATTAATGTAAAATAAGAAAAACACATAAATAATATAATTTCATTTTATTTAGTTAATGAAATTTTTAAATAAATAATCATAATTATATTTTATTTTTTTTTTTTATTTTTTAATTCATTATCATTTATTTCATTTTATTTTAATAATAATAAAAAAATATTCAAATACAAGATTAGTATGACCCTATTGAAATATTTTCACATGTAATTTTTTTTATAATAAAAAATTTAAAGTAAGATGAGATTATCTTATTTTAAAGTCAACGTAAATCATTAACTTTAGTGAGAATTTGTTGTGGGTCTTTCAATTGTTTAAGGATTCAGATTCAGATTCAAACTTAAGTAATACACAATTACCACAAAATAGTAAAAATAAAAATATTTTCCTATACAATTTTCACCCCCATCTTCCCTTAATTAAAAAATATAAAAAAAATTATTGCATGCTTCTAAAATAGTAATTAATACATATTTTTAAAGGTTTTTACCATTAGTTTAGACACAACTATATGTATTTTATGGACACAACGCTAAAATTAATTATAAAAATATTTTTAAAATGTGTTTTAATTACTGTTAAGAATAATTATAAATATTTTTAATTAATTATTTTAATAATTATTTTATTTATTAAATAAAAAATAAAAAAATATTTTTATATTTTTAAGATATTAAATATATTTATTTTTTATTTAATATTTTTATTAAATATTAAAAAAGCTATTAGGGGAATATTTTATAAAAGATCTCTTCTGTTAACGAGCATGCAAATTTCTCCAGAGAAAATAATAGCCTGCCAAGAAACCAGCCAGACATGAAACATCACTCGAGTACCTCACTTGGACAATTTTCTTTTTCGGAAGTGACCCCTCTTGGATAATACTCTTCCTCATCTTTGATAATGATGTTTTTCCCTTTATTCTGACATCGTCGAAATATTTCGGATGCAATTTTCACCTCACCTTCCCCAAATAGAAAAAAAAAAGATTAAAAAGAGAAAAAGATCTACTAATTAAAAATAAAAAAAAAAACTAAACGAATCAAAATTTCAAAAGCAACCTTCACCGCCTTCGTCGGAGATCGGTCCCCACTATTCATGGAATCCTCTATAAATATTGCCCTCGCCTTCTTCGTTCACCAAAACAAAAACAGCAAGTCTTGATTCACTTCATTACTACACACACGAAATCAAAGCAAACACTTCACCTTTGTAGCACAAATATAAAAGAAATCTCTTCAGATCCTATATAGTTTTTGTATAGCAAAATTTCATCACATTATTATCATTCTTTTCTGTTTTTGTTTTTCTCCCTCCCTCTCATCAGTCACCACGCTCAATATATATAAATACCAACCCTTCTCCATCATTTTCTCACACACACACACACAAACTCAAACTCAAACATAAAACACATACAAAGTTCTTGTTAACATTCATTCAAGCCTCTCAACACCATCGATATATCAAACCAAATGGCTCCCAGTTTGAGCAAACCACCCTCCAACAACATCACCAAACACGTTAACGGTTTCAACCCTTCACCTTTCACCCTAGTTGGATCAAACCTAAAAGTCAACGACCACGTTATCCTCTCCGAAGTCCCCAAAAACATCACCATCACTCCATGCACCTACTCCTCCACCACCGGCTGCTTCCTCGGCTTCGAAGCCGCCGAGCCTCGAAGCCGCCACGTGGCACCCCTCGGAAAGTTGAAAAACATCAACTTCATGAGTATCTTCAGGTTCAAGGTGTGGTGGACCACCCACTGGGTCGGTTCCAACGGCCGAGACCTAGAAACCGAAACCCAGTTCCTCATGCTCGATAAATCGGGTTCGTGTTCGGGTTCGGGTCCGGGTCGACCCTACGTGCTCGTTGTTCCCATCATCGAGGGTCAATTCCGCGCATCATTACAGCCCGGACAAGACGACAACATCGACGTCTGCGTTGAGAGCGGTTCCAGTAAAGTCACGGGGACCTCGTACGACGGCGTCGTTTATGTGCATGCGGGCGATGACCCTTTCGTTTTGGTGAAGGAGGCTATGACGGTGGTGAGGGCCCACTTGGGAACGTTCAACCTCCTAGAAGAGAAGACCCCACCGGGTATCGTGGACAAGTTCGGTTGGTGCACGTGGGACGCATTCTACCTTACGGTGCACCCTAAAGGTGTTTGGGAAGGTATAAAGATTTAAATTAAATATAAAACATTTATATTATCATTAATAAAATAATTTTATTATTTATTATTTAAAATACGATACATTTATCACATCACATCACATACAATTACGACATCTCACTAACGTGGATGATAGTGCAAATCTCAGAACTGTAAAGGTGTATTTGAAATGTAAAAAAATATTTTTTTAATATAATAGAGTAATTTTTAATTTTTATAGTATATAATTTTATATTAAAATCTTACAACATCACCAAAATCGTCTCATCATCACATAATATATACTAACGAAGATGTTAGAAAATATATTTTTTATTACATTCTTTTTAATACATTTTTTTTTTGTTAAATCAAGTCATACACTTAATTTCAATTAACGTGTAATTAAGTTTATAATTTAATGTGAAGGTGTGAAGGGGCTCGTGGATGCTGGTGTTCCACCGGGGCTTGTTCTCATCGACGACGGGTGGCAGTCTATATGCCACGATGCGGACCCCATCAACAAAGAAGGCATGAATCACACGGTTGCTGGTGAACAAATGCCATGCAGGCTCATCAAGTATGAAGAGAACTACAAGTTCAGGGACTATAAGAGTTCCAAGGGTGAGAAGGGTTTGGGTGGGTTTGTGAGGGAGTTGAAAGAGAAGTTTGGGAGTGTGGAGTATGTTTATGTGTGGCATGCGCTGTGTGGGTATTGGGGTGGGATTAGGCCTAATGTTCCTGGGTTGCCGGAGGCTGTGGTGGAGAGACCCAAGTTGTCGATTGGATTGGAGACAACGATGGAGGATCTTGCTGTGGATAAGATTGTGAACAATGGGGTGGGGCTGGTTCCGCCAAACATGGTCGATCAGATGTATGAAGGGATTCACTCCCACTTGGAGGCTGCTGGGATTGATGGGGTCAAGGTTGATGTCATCCATGTAAGTTCTTCTAATTCTAACCACGCCTTCTTCTTCTTCTTTTAATATTTGTTTTTTCATTTAAAGGCGTTGGTTGAATTTTATTAATTAATTATTAATTATTATTATTAAGAACCAGTAACGATGTTATGGATAAAACGTGACGATATGTTGTGGGGTACGTGTCACAATTGAGGGCACTAGTTGGATATCTAATGGCTGGATTGAACTGGCCTTTACCTGCCTGATATTTTTATTAGGATTTAGATTCAAATTTAACTCAATCATGATTCCATTATTAATCAAGTTAAGATTAAGATACAGAAATTTGATTATTATTTATAATTAAATTATAAAATTTTAAAAATAAAAAATAAAAAATTATATAATATATATTTTAAAATAAATTATATTAATATAAAATATATTAATTTAAATTAAAAAATCTTATATTTTGTTATTAATATTTATAAAATTATAAATTGAATGTATTCTATGATATCGTATTAGATTGATACAATCTAAAATTTGACCAAATTTGACATAAAAAATACATATAAACATACAATAATAATAATTAAATTTTTTTCATTAAGTGAAATTAATTATATGAATTAAACACGTCATTGTGTCTTATAAAAATAAAAATTAAATTTTCATAAATGTTATTTAGACTAAATTAATTTCAGACTGACACATAATGACTGAATGTGTCTTATCTTGGGGCACAGTTGAGTGCTCTCTTTTGTCAAATTGTAGGGCCCATTTGATCTTGTTATTTGTTAGACAAAGGGAGAGATACGACAAAAAAAAAAACAGAAAACAAAGCGAGAGAGATAATTTTGGTTGTTTTGGCCTTTATGACTTCTTTGGCGGTCATTGTTATGATGTTATCTCGTTTTTTCTTTACTAAAAAAAATTATCGTTTTACTTTGACTGTTTTGGTCGGCACGTTATCTCTCTGTTTTAAAATTGAAGTTCCACCCCCCTTCCTTTTTTTTTTTGGCCTTTTCCTTCTTTTGACAAGTAATCTTTTTCTTTTTTGTAAAATCTTGACAAGTAATCCTTGAAAATAGATATTTTAATTTTAATTTTAATTGAATCGTAAATATCTTGAAACGAAAATCACTTCCTAGTTTCTACATAATGTGGTGACAATAATTAATAATTAATTTTGAACCAATCACTGTTGGCGTTTCTTTTCAAATGCAAACAACCATGATAAAATTTTGATTACACTTTCAATTACTCTTTTTTGTTGTGTTTTCTTTATATGGGTGCTTACTTTTTATGTATTGGATTGCTAAAACAGTTGCTAGAGCTGGTGTGTGAGAAATATGGGGGCCGAGTAGATTTGGCTAAAGCATATTACAAGGCTCTCACAGCTTCAGTGAGAAAACATTTCAAAGGCAATGGTGTCATTGCTAGCATGGAGCAATGCAACGATTTCATGTTGCTGGGAACAGAAGCCATATCCCTTGGTCGTGTTGGTATGTGATGTGCCTCAAGCTACTAGTCAAACCAATTTTCTTACCTTAACAATTAATACACAACATAACATAAACATTTTTTTTTTTTAATTTGAAAATTCCTCTGATCTATGACTTTGATTGAAACAGGAGATGATTTCTGGTGCACTGACCCTTATGGTGATCCAAATGGTACATTTTGGCTACAAGGGTGTCACATGGTGCACTGTGCTTACAACAGCTTGTGGATGGGAAATTTTATCCACCCAGATTGGGACATGTTCCAGTCTACGCACCCTTGTGCTGCTTTTCACGCAGCCTCTCGAGCCATATCTGGAGGGCCCATTTACATCAGTGACACAGTTGGGAATCACAACTTTGAGCTGCTCAAGACCTTGGTCTTACCTGATGGGTCCATCCTCAGATGTGAGCACTATGCACTCCCAACAAGGGATTGTCTCTTTTCTGACCCTCTCCATGATGGCAAAACAATGCTCAAAATATGGAACCTCAACAAGGTCAGCTATCCCTCCTCACATCTCATATTTGAATTGATCCTTGTCAATCTTATGGTTTTGTATATCTATACTATGGTAAGCATTATATGACTCAGAAAAACTATAGGAAAAACCATTACAAAGGACTTATAGTTAAACGGCCTTTCTAAAGACATGCTTATGATAGAACACAATGACATAATTTGATCCATGTAGCTAATTCTATTTAGTAGGATAAGACTTTGTTGTTGGTTGTATGGTAAGCATTTTATGTGTAGAACTGTTTCATTTAGGATCACGTCACTCTTAAGAATGAAGAAAACGAGCAATTGAGCTTTTACTAAAGTTACCTCCAAATATATGCTTATATAATGATATTGTTTAAAAGCAATTTTCATTACCAGCACTCAAATACTACTGAAACAAATGAACAGAATTGGGCTAGAAATAGAACCTAACAATGTTACGATTTCTCTTTTTGCTGCAGTACACTGGAGTTGTTGGGGTGTTTAACTGCCAAGGAGGAGGCTGGTTTCGAGAAACTAGGACCAACAAATGTGCTGCTGAGTTTTCTCATTTGGTATCAACCAAGACTAACCCCAAAGACATTGAGTGGAACACTGGCAAGAACCCAATTTCCATTGAAGGAGTGCAAGTTTTCGCATTGTATTTTAGCCAAGCCAAGAAACTTTTCCTTTCATCACCATCTGACAGTGAGGAAATTTCATTGGAGCCATTCAATTTTGAGCTCATAACTGTTTCACCAGTGACTGTCTTGCCTGGCAAGTCTGTTGTGCAGTTTGCTCCTATTGGTTTGGTGAATATGCTAAACACTGGTGGAGCTATTCAGTCCTTGGCTTTTGATGAGGCTCAAAATTTGGTTGAAGTTGGAGTAAGAGGAAAAGGGGAGATGAGGGTCTTTGCCTCAGAGAGACCAAGCACTTGTAGAATTGATGGGAAAGAAGTTGATTTTGAATATGAAGGGAGCATGGTCGTAATTCAAGTACCATGGCCTAGTTCTTCAAAATTGTCCTCTGTTCAGTATATATTCTGAGCTTGGGAATGACTATCATTTTTTTAAAAAAATTTATTGTCCATAGAGAATGATGTTAAGGGGCTTTTTATCCCTTATTTACGTGTTTGATGACTTGCTTTGTAGTTTTACCCTCTTAGCAGAGGGAAGTAACTGAGTGATCCAAATATTGTGAGTAATCAGAGCAAGTTTCGTTCTTTATCCAATAGATGTCTTTTTTTTCTTTTTCTTTCTTTTGGGTTGAATTTCCATTTTTCTTTTAATTGTACCCTACTTTTGTGATCCAAATCCCCCAATTATTAGCTCATTTGTCAGATTGCCACCATTGATCGATTTTCGCTTTTAAAATGAACCATTCTGGCCAAGCGAAGCATTATTTAATAAGGAACTAAAACTAGATTGTACTCTTAGTCTTAGGCAATAAAGAAACTAATTGAATTTAAAATATAAATTGTTACAATGAAATCAAAGAAATAGCTTTTGTAGCTTTATTATATTTTGGTATTACGAAACAGGGGAGATATTTGTCTAGAACTACAGGAGCCCAACTCAAGGTTGAATATTGGGCTATAATGTGGGCCATGACCCACTTGTGTTACTCATTTTAGCCCCCAAAAAAAAAATAACACTTACGTATTTATTTATTTATTTGTACCCGTCGTTAAGTGTTGTTTCTTTAGTTTGGGGAATTATATGGAACCCATTTTGGACAAGTTCATAAGGGGTGTTCCATAGAATAAAAAGTGATCACTACATGGTGCTCGTGAGTCTCATTGAATTTGATGAAATCAAAACTTTTAAAAAAATAGGAGAATTGATTTATAAATCAATTTTGTGTTTAACCTAAGATTTGATTTGATTTTATTATTTTACATTTTCTTATGAGAGGTGGTTAGAGGTAGTTATTAAGTAAAAAATACTATTCATTTCAAATCAAATCAATCCTAACAAATTAAGTATCAAAATTGATGGAATTTCTAAAACAAAAGGAATGAAATCCATGTGATTTTAAATCAATCATTTCTTATTTTTTAACATTCCAAACACAAAATTTAATTAAATTTGATTTATAAATCAAATCATTTCCTATTTTATTACATTCCAAACACACTCTAAATGATCAAAATTATAGATTCAATAACCTAAGTTGGTTTTCGAAATTAAAGATTCAATAACTTTAAGTTGCTTATAAACCAACAAATGCACGTGAATGTTTATATCTTTCACCAATTCATCTTTTCTGGTGCTCCCACCATGGCTTCTTTCTTTTGCGGACTCCAACATAGGCTTATTAACAGTGTCTCTCTCCCTAAGCTGACCCTATTTGTTCTGTCAACTTCATCAATGGACACAAGAATGGCAAAGCAGTCTCATTTGTATTACCATAGTTAGAATACTGTTAGAATTTAGTTAGTTACACTATTATTTTACATAAGTTACACTATTGACTTATTGTACACACTTTCATCATTTAGTAAAATTTCATATTTCATTTCTCTCTTCTCTAGCATGTTTTCTAATATTTTGGATGTTGTTTTGGAGCCTTCCTTCATACTATATCTGATGGAGAAGAAGATGGTAACTAAGCTAGGAGATGCTTTGGCACCGTTCATGACTCAACCATATTTCGCATATCGTATAATCAGATAAGTTTGATCAAATACTGAATAAATTGGCCGTTAAAGAAACCTTTGTTGAAACAAAGTCGACAATGCTGAAACTATTGTTGGGAGACAATATTCAAACCAAAGGAGTTAGTGAACTTTCGTATGATTATATGAAGGCAGCATGGCCTTCTCGATAGCATCCTTAGTGTTTCAAGTTTCGGCACCGCATAACATGATAACAAGTGGTTCAAACTTCAAAGGACCAAGCCCAAACTAATTCCCTGGCTTGTGCAAAACCGAATAGGAACCAATCACTTCTTGCAGCAAGTCCTACATGGTTCAAAGAGTGCAACTTGGAAAGTCCTAAATTGTAAGGACAAAAAAAAAATGCTCACATCCATAAAAGATAAGTCAATAATAATTTTATTATAAAATTTCACATAAAAAATATAAAAAGAAAACTCCACCTAATTTAACTGACAAAGACTTCTACAGTTGATTGTGAGATTCTGAAATTAAATTTCACTTATACCTTCTATATACGAGTAAGAAAACTCAGCTTGATTTTTCTCTTCCTAAATATAATGTGCGTATAAATTTTTATAATAAATTATTTATTAGTTAAAATTTATAAATTTTTAATAATCTTCTATTTGATGTTAAAAAAAATTAATTTTGTTAAAGAATTAAAATGTATTTGTTTGTACTTTTTTACAAGAAAATAGATTTTTTAATTAAAAAATAATTATAAAACATAGACATATATTTAGATAAGATTTTTAAAAAATAAAATCTAAAATAAACAGAAATGAATTATTTTTTAAAATAATCAATTATTAAAAAAATAATAAAAAATAAAAATATTTTTTATAATTATATCTAAATATAAAATAACTTCTATTTTTTATAAAAAAAATTAAAACTAATCAATTTTTTTTATTACTTATAATATTTTTTTTTAAAAAGTTCACCTTACATTAGAAGTTGAAAGAAGGATACCTTCTTGAAGCAGGTTTTCTATTACGCAAAGGACACGACACGATGACCATTGGTTACCAACAAGAAGTGACATTAACAACACTTTACCCTCCCTCTCTCTCTTTCTGTGTTTCAGTTTGAGTGCGAGCAGTTCCTTCCTTCCTAGTTGGTTGTGTTGATCGGGTAGGGTATCGATGAATACGACGCCGTTCATGGACAAGCAAATAATGGATCTAACTCATGGCTCTTCTCCTCCTCAGAATCAGAGCAAGGACTTCATCGACCTCATGAATCACCCTAAGCACCAACACCACCAAGAAGAAGAAGAAGAACATGAAGAACAAGTTGAAGGAGGCAAAGGCAATGCGATCAACAAAGACGACATCGTTCCCAGCTACGATTTCCAACCCATTCGGCCACCACTCGCCGCTTCTAATTACGATTCTACCCCCAATTTCGGTGCCGCGTTCTCTAGGCCTTGGAACTCTGATTCCAACTCTAACTCTTCCCCTCCTAATCCTATCATCAAAGTAAGAAACCCTTCTTTTCTCAACTAAATACCACCTCTTCTTAGTTCTACTTCTCTTTTTCGACCCAAATTTTCAATCTTTACCTCATTTCCTGATCTGGGTATTCTATAGAATTGCTTTTTTTTTTTTAGGGTATAACTTTGATGACTGTTGCTGGAACTTGGAATAATTGCCTGTAGTTTATCATTTTCTATTTCTTGGTTAGTTTTTATATATGTAGTATGTCTTGTGATTAATTATGGGTATTAAACTAATTAGAATCAAAATGAATGGTTAAGCCTTGTCTTGTTTGGTAATTAACTGTGACTTGATTGCAAATTGTTGCCCTACTTTAAGGGGGTATTTGCAATCTGTTTGTATTTCACTCAATTTGTTTTCTTTTTTTGCTTATTACTATTTTAAAATTTATGCATATTTGAATGTATTCACAATACTAATAGCAAGTGGTTAAAAAAAATGGAAGATGAGTTAGTTTGTGAGATCTGGGGGTTTCAGCATTGAAAGTTAGGTTTGGCCACGCCCCAGTTTCAGTCCAACATCTTTGTGGTTTCTTCTACTGAAGAGCCCTTCTTCAGCTTGACCATAAAATCCTATATTCGTTGGTGGTGTGGGCTTCTAGAACTTTCTTTATTTGTGTGTGTAAAATACTGATGCAATTGAGATACTTGCCTTTCTGACTCATTGTGTCTGGGTTCAGAATGTTGTTGTGAAAATAGTAAGAGTTAGCCGATGCTATCTTTAGTTATTTATTTATCATTTACTACTTGAATTTGAATTGTGATCTCAACTTTATAGTTCTATAACCTGCATTTTGAATTGTCATATTATTTTGTTGTTGCATCAAGGTTTTGTGTATTTGGATAATCTGGTGATCATATATAATGTTGTGTAGGCATTAATAATTTATTGTACCATCTTGATTCAGTGTATTTTCTTCATAAATATTAAGTACTCATTGTTATTTTGCGCAGAGTTACAGTTCTTTGGATTTTATAGATCCTGCTAAGGACAATGTAGAAAAGGACCGAAATGCTTTTGATGCTACAATTTTGTCTGAGATTGATCGAACCATGAAGAAACATATGGAAAATTTGCTTCATGTTCTGGAAGGTGTTAGTGCTCGGTTAACACAACTAGAAAGCAGAACCCACCGTCTTGAGAATTCTGTGGATGATTTGAAGGTATCTGTTGGAAATAATCATGGTAGCACTGAAGGAAAATTGAGGCAGTTGGAGAATATTCTTCGAGAGGTATTTTATTGATCATACTCCCTCTTCTCTTTCTTCTAACCTTAATAGTTAGCAGCATTTGGTATGTCGAATGAATGCATATGGTTGATGTAAATATTTGTTGTATATATATGATATAAGATAAGACTTCTCAAAGTTTATCCTAGTAAAATATATAATGAATACCATAAATAGTTCAGAGTAGTCAATAGCGGGAAATCGCGCTTGCGGGGGCAGAGCGGCCTGTGGCTGCTACCGGAGAACAGTTGCGGAGCGGTTGTGTGTCCCGCTTGTTGTGACTGCAATCGCAGGTCGTCGTGGCCATGGTTAGCGGCCTTCACGTCTGTGAAGCTTAATTAAAGGAATCCCAAATACCTTTTTTTTCAGAGAAAGAAATTTCTTAAACTAACCTCACTTAAACAAAGGAATTCTCTAAACTAACCTCACTGAAATAAGGGAATTTCCTAAACTAACCTCACTTAAACCCAGTTGGCATCCACCTGGCAGCACCAAATTAGGACTTGTAGCTCTCTGTTTTGGGTTTTCTTCTTTGTGTCTTCAACGCAGCCAACGTCTCACACATGACCCATCCCTGTTTCGCACTCGACCAGCTCTCACCATCACCCATCTGCCATTTTTCGTATCTTTCTGTCCTCATAAACCCACCCATTTCCCAACTTGCTCTATTTCGGCAAGTTCCCAGCTATTTTTCGCACTTCCCACCTCTGTTTTGGCCTCTGCACTCCTCTGTCTCGCAATTTCTCAACCTGTTTCAGCCTTTTCCAGCCAAGCCCGCCTCTGTTTTGCAGCTTCCCCAGCCTCCAGCCACAAGTAACGATGTCATCACCACTGTTATTGACTTATTTTTATTAATTATGTCTTTGATTAATGTTGATTGTGTCTTTAAGCTATGAAGTTTTGAGTATTTTTTTTCCTATTTTGCATGTGTTAGAAAATATTTACTATTATGCATGTGTTAGAAATTATTTACTCTGTATTCCCTATCTGCAGTGTAGTGGCTGTCCCTCAATCCGCTATACCGCTATAGCGTTTTTGGGGTCGGCCGCTCTATGCCGCTATTCGGGATTGAATACTATGAAATAGTTATATCCTATAATCATTTTTTTGGTTCAAGTATTCAATTTGATGCTGATAAATTTTTTTGATTAGCACCAGACTTTGTGATGATCTCTCAATATAGCCATAGGGTCCTCATTTCGAATTCTTTCTTTTTTGTCTCTGAAGTTTCCTGGATAACTTTTCTGTTGAGTACAACAAAAAACAAAAAGGTGGCCCATTGTACAAAACTCCCATCATTGTGGGGTGTGCAGTTTGAAGAGGTCAGATGTACACAGACTTATCCCTCTAAATGTTGAGGCTGTTTCTGCAACTAGAATATCTGACCACCAGGTCACAAGGTAGCAACCTTAACATTGCTAACTTGTCCATTTAGTTTAATATGCTTCATGTTGCTCCTGCTAGCTTATTTTACCTTGTTCTCTACCGAGTCTTGATTTTATAGGAGAATGCCTATTCCAACCCCCCCCCCCTTTTCTGGGGGTGGAAACAATAATAACCCAAACTTGGCACACAAGGTATGAGTGGAACTAAGCTTTGCTGAAGTGAATGTAGGTTTTTAGTGTGTATTCATAGAATCCTATGAACTCAGTTGGGACCTTGTTGCTGAAAAACAAAGGTTGGAAGTTGACATCCTATAACTAAGTAGGCCTTTTCTAGACAGGGATGTTGATCTGAATTATTTGACTATTTGTTGTGGGCCACACCAAACTCCAGAAGGAATAAGCATAAAAAACAAAATATATATATATATAGGGGGGATCAATGTACACCGATGTAAGACTTGACATACTTATGTTGGAAATTCAAGTGTGAGTGTTGAAGTCTCACATTGGTAAATAATGGGTTAAGTGAAGAGTATATAAGTGTGAAGACTCATAGATTCATTGTCATAAGGTTTTGGGTCAAGATATGGCGTCATACCCACTATTGTGGTTTCTCGCTTAGCACATTGATGGAAATTTCCCCTGCTTTTGGGCTCCCCCTATGGCCCATCAAGTGGTATCAGAGTCTATAGTTCGTCTGGGATGGGTATTTGGAGACGGTGGTTGGTGTTCGGGTTCAGCCCAAACTCATGTTGTGGAGCACATTAACAAGACTTGGGTATTGGTTCGTAACCTCGTAAATACTCGAAATCGTTTCCGCTTGAGGGGGAGCATATTAATGTTGGGATTCACACTTGAGGGGGAGAATGTTAGAAATTCAAATGTGAGTGTTGAAGTCTTACATTGGTAAAGAATAAGTTAAGGGAAGAGTATATAAGTGGGAAGACTCAGAGACTCATTACCTTAAGGTTTTGGGTCAAGATATGACGTCAAACTCACTATTGTGGTTTCTCGCTTAGCCCATTGTTGGAGATCTCCCCTGCTTTTGGGCTCCCCCTATGGCCCATCAACTTACACCACTCAATAACTTCTTATAGAATGTGATTTTTAATGATCCAACTGTTAAATTATAACTATCCAACACCTTGATCATTTGTGTCAAATCTTGAAAAAATTAATCATTAATAAGGATGTAATCAAGTGGTTCTTATTTTCATATATTTCAAACTATATATTATGTTGATCTTTGACGTATATTAGTGAATACTAAACAATTTTGGATTAATGTAAAATTTTATATATATGATTTGTATGATAGGAACTTTCAATCAAATGGTGGATTTTGTGAGAAAATTATTCAATGGTGTAGAGTGGTTATGATTTACACTGGTGTAAATTGATCCTTCTCCACATATATATATATATATATATATATATATATATATATATGCATTTGGGTATTTAGTTGTGTCTATGTACGGGCTTTAGTTTTGTGGGCTTTTAATTTGTTCCAGGTATTTAGGTTTTTATTTATTTTATAAGTGCCTGGTCTTTTAAATGCTTGAAGACTCAAGATTGAGTTTCCTCCACCCAGGGGAGAATTGTGTAGGTATAAACTTATAGAACAAAAGATCTCAGTTCTCACTAATTTGTTTCAAATTTGATATTGAGGCTGACTGTAACATTGTATATACCTTACTATATATTAATATTTTTTGTGTTATTAAGTTAGTAAGTTGTTACTTTAGTTAACTTTCCTAGGGGTGTTGTTGTAATTTACTATTTAGGTCTTAAATTGGGTTCCCACTATAAAATTGCATGGCATGGTGGCTTCAACATGGCTGCACTATGGCACTATGGCACACACTGTGTGCATGGTGACTGTGAAAATGGTGGCCATTGTTGTCCAATACAGTGAAGATGGCCAACGGATATTGGATAGCAAGCTGTGATTGTACCCAAGAAAACTCGGACCACTTTTTTTGTGGATAAAAATGTGGTAGCAGACCTAGGGGTTATAATGCATGTGACCCCAAGACCTCAGTTCTCAAAATCCTGTTGAGCTGCTTGAATTTAAATAATGGATGGTATTTGAAAGATTGATTCAATGTCATAGAAGCTTTTAATAAGAAAGATTGTATGTATAATTTTATAGTTGGAGTATCTTTTCTCCCAACTTAGATGCCATTTTTTTATAATGTTGTTTTCCCCACACAAGATAGGCTCACAGGTTATGATATTATGACTTATGTGTTTCTGCTGTAAGTTTATCATGCAAAACTTTTACTGTAAACCCGTGTTTGTGCATTTTTGACACATCAAATTGCATAATATTGAAAATTTTGTGAATTTGGTTAATTCACTGACTCTTCCATTGTTATATAAAATTAATCTCTTCCATTGTTATATAAAATTAATCTTAAGCCTTTGCCTAAGCTTTTGGGAGAGGTCTTTGGCATACATGATTAAAAGTTAATACTATTTTAAAATTTCTCTAATATCAAAACTAATTATTAAAAAGTATTGAACTCAATTTGTTAGTTCACAATCACATTCATTCTTGACATCAAGTAATAGATAATAAAATATTTGAATTGTAGAAACCTTTAAGAAAAAGTAGCGAGGGTTGAACTATTTAATCATCAACCCAAAAGGAACACTTTCCATTGTTTGTTAAAGTCGAGACTAGAGACAACTATGCAGTTATCCCAAATGAATGAAGAAAAAGTAAAACAAAAATTGACAGAGCAGATTTGATTGTTCAATTAAATTATTTGGATGAATGGTCTGTGAGGAAACTCAAGTAGAGGCTATTTATGAGAAGCAATAAAGCTAATTTTAATAAATTGATGTATGTGCTTGCTAGTATTGGGGTATAATCCTGATTTCTATTTTAGCTCTAAGCTTTAGTTCATGATGTATTATAGTTGATTCTCATACTGGTTTTTTTTTTTAACTATTTTGGTTGACACAAAATATACAGGTGCAAACAGGGGTGCAGACTATCAAGGACAAGCAAGATATAGTGGAAGCTCAACTGCAGTTGGCAAAGCTACGAGTGTCCAAGATGGATCAACCATCAGAAACTAAAACTAGTGTAATTACAGATCCTGTGCAGCAAGCTGCATCTACTCCCCTGCAATCTCAACAACAGCTTCCTGCACCTGTCAATCTTCCGCAATCAATTCCTGCAGTTCCTCCCCTTAATGCACCTCCTCAACTTACCCCCCAACAGGGTTTGCCACCTCCACTTTTCTCTCAGAACCAAATCCCAGCTGTTCCTCAGAGAGATCCATACTTCCCACCACCTGTTCAATCTCAGGAAACCCCAAATCAGCAATACCAACTGCCTTTTTCTCAGCAGCCACATCCTCAGCCTGGGGCACCTCCGCATCAACAATATCAACAGACCCCTCATCCTCAGTACCCTCAGCCAGCACCTCATCTACCTCAACAGCAGCCATCACTTTCACCCATAAATTCGCATCAGCTACCATCTTCACTAGCTCACCATGTAGAGGAAACACCTTATGTTCCTTCTCAGAATTATTCTCCCAATCTCCGCCAGCCACCATCTCAGCCACCCAGTGGACCTCCTCCTTCCCAACAGTTCTATGGGGCCCCACCCCATGCATATGAACCACCATCGAGTAGATCTGGTTCAGGTTTTTCTTCTGGATACGGTACATTATCTGGGCCTGCGGAGTCATATCGTTATGGTGGATTACCTCAGTATGGTGGCACTTCGGCACTAAAACCACCACAACTACCTACTGCTTCGGTGGCTCCAAGTGGTGGAAGTGGTTACCCACAGCTCCCAACTGCTCGGGTACTCCCCCAAGCACTACCTACTGCATCTGCGGCAAGTGGTGGTTCAGGTTCTGCTGGAACTGGAAACAGGGTTTCTATTGAAGATGTAGTTGACAAAGTTGCTAGTATGGGATTCCCTAGAGACCATGTGAGGGCAACGGTTCAGAAGCTGACAGAGAATGGTCAGTCAGTTGATCTAAATGCAGTGCTGGATAAGCTTATGAATGAAGGTGAAATTCAGCCTCCAAGAGGTTGGTTTGGGCGGTAGCATGAGATAATTGATTGAACTATGTATAGATGAATCACTTGTTCCCTGATGAAGGTTTATGAGTAAGGGGGGCTTTATGGTTGGATTGTGCCAAATTGGATATTTTGACTCTTCTTTTTTCCCCTTGTTCTTGTTTCTTGGAAATTTGAAACTGGTATGCTTGCTTTTCTAGGTCCCATTCATGACTATCTTGATCTTGTTCTGTATATTCACAATAAATAGAAGAGGATTGCAAAAATCACTTTGAACTGTTCAAGTTCTGCCACTTAACTAATTGTTATCAGATTTGGTGGTTAATTTTCCATGTTATCATCTTTGATTTGGGTTGAGAAATCCGTCAATGGTCCAGGTTGTCTTCCAATTTGTCCTGAAATTTGTAGAATGTTTTCAGTGTCATTTCCTTGATCCTCACCAAGTACCCTACAGTTAGCTGGCTGCCTACAGTCTCTTGCTGAGAATGGTGTCGGCTAAGAAAACATGATTTGAATATGGATTGTGGAGACCTCATAGACAATCATATGTACCTTGTGTAGCATGGGAACATCATTAAGTAAGTGCATTTTGGTGATAATAAAGTAAGAAAAATGTTTTTTACACATCACTAAATCTCATTTATTTATGTGGCAGAGTCAGAATATGTGTACAGAAAATAAAGTAGAATTAATTGTAATTAGATGATAAAAATTATATAAATATAAGGTAATATGTGTGTAAGTGTGTGTATTTAACATTATTTATAAAGTAATTGCATATTTCGCATTTAATATAATATCTAATTTTATATGTTGCCTATTGATAATGGACAAGAATGTTCCCATCCATAGCATAATAACGAACATCAAAATGCTGTGTCATTGTCATGGTTGAAGACTCAGTAGATTGTTGAGTGTGGAAAAGATGGGTAGTATGTGTGAGTGATTGAAATGTGTCATGTGGGTTATTGATAATAACCAAGGTACACATGGCTTCTGTTAATAACTACTCATGCAACGAGATTATACTATAATAGTATAATTTGTTTACTCGTTAACAATTGATAGGCCAAAAGCGTTTTCAGTTTTTCAATGAGATGTCTTTCTTCTCCCTTGATGACCACATCATGCAACCAGGAGAACGGCAAAGCATAACAAGATTAGTACCTCATTCCTTCATTCAATATAAAATAAAAGTGAAGTGACTTACTTGTTCTAGGATAAAATGAATATGATTTATAATGACCAAAATTTAGTGATGGCTGTTAATTTTTGTATAAAACTAATAATGGTAAATTTTTACAACGCCACAGTATTTTATATAAATATAAAAAATTATTGTCAAAATTATTTAAAATGCAAAACTTATATGCATATGTAGATATGTGTATTAATTATTAAATTCTTTAAATTAATAAAAAATTTCTAAACTTTCTATTTAATCAATGTCTGTCAGGTTTTCATCATTGGAGGAGTGGGGATTTGCCTTTGGTTCAGATTGGCATGAATACCCCTTGGTTCCCTAGGCTCCCATTTTGTTATGGGGTTGGTACTTAGCATGGTGATCCACAAGGTTGTGTTTAGTTTAAATTTTGGATAATTCAAAATCAATTCCAACAGTGTTGTTTGGATATTTTTATGGCGTTGCAAAAAAATAATGATTACTTTCTAGAATTGATTCTTTATAAAATAATGATTGGTAGCCTGAATTTGAAAAGTCCGCCTCATCCCGATATGTAAATTGTCTTTTCAATAAATTATCACATGGGTGAGTTTCACTCTCAGCACTCTCTCTCTCTGGATTTATAACCACTTTTTATTTCTCGTAATGCATCCAAGCTCCTGAAAATCGGGTTCTCGAGCATTACTCTTCATTTTAAAGTCTCCAAACATTAATGTTTCTATTCATTAGAACCAATTATACTACATAAAATATGAATTTAGAATAGAATTTAATTTTGATATATTATTGAACCAATAATTAAACATATATTAGTATATATTAGACTTTTGTTATTATGCATATATGTAAATTTTTAAGTAATTATTGTAAAAGTTAAATATTTTTTGTAATATATTGATGTAGAATAAATTAAAATTATTTATCATTTTGATAATTTAATATTTTATAGATAATTGTATTATTTAAAGATTTTACCTTTCTATATTTTTTAGATTTTATCTATTTTATAATTAAGATTTTAGTTTTATAGAGATTCTATCAAATTCCAAATCTTATATTTAATTATTTGTATTTGATTTTGATTTTGATTTTGATTTATATTTGGTTTATTTTATTTGAGGGTTATAAATACTCCTCATATGCACTTAGATGATTTGTGATTATTGATTATTGAATTTAGTTGATTATATTCTTATTTTGAGACTGAGTCTCTTAGTATCGAGTGTCTGACACAAAGTGTATTTGGAATCCCAAAGATTCTTTGTTTCTTTTCTCTAATGACCCTTCATCAATTTAGCATCTGAGTCATATTGATCCCACGCTTTGAGTTATTTTTTCATAACCAAAGTTATTTTGTTGCTTACCACTCACTAGCTCTCTATCAAAAAGTTGTCAGAATCTATGTTTTATTCGTCGATATACACACAACTATACGGACATCTTCAAAACGTTGTCATCCGAACCTAATTTTTAATCATTACAACCACCATCAGAACCAGAAGCTTTCAATCTGCCAACCACCAAATTTCCACTGCCAAATGATGCTGCACGCGCCCTCACATGCCGCCTAGAACCTCTTCTTTTAGAGGATTACTAGCTTTTTAACTCTTTGGAGGAGAGTCATCTTAGAGGGAAAGAATGATATAGAATAGATTAGGATTATTTATAATTTTGATAATTTAAGATTTTATAGATAGTTATGTTATTTAAGGATTTTATCTTTCCATATTTTTAGTATTTTATCTATTTTATAATTAAGATTTTAGTTTTAAGGAGATTATATAAAATCTTAAATGTTATCTTTAGTTATTTGTATTTGATTTAGATTTAGATTTAGATTTATATTTGGTTTATTTTGTTTGAGGGTTATAAATATCTCTCATATGCACTTAGATGGTTGTTGATTATTGATTATTGAATTTAGTGAATTGTATTCTTACTTTGAAACTGAGTCTCTTGGTACCAAATGTCTGATACAAAGTGCCTTTGGAATCTCGATGGTTCTTTGTTTCTTTTCTCCATTGGCCCTACATCAATTTGACATCTGAGCCTTATTAATCCCATGCTTTGAGCTGTTTAAAAGCAAATATTTTTCACAGCCAAAGTAATTCTATTGCTTACCGCTCACCAGCTCTCTGTCAAAAAGTCGTCAAAATCTACGTTTTCTTCGCCAATATACACATAACTATACAGACATCTTTAAAACACTATTTTTCGGACCTTATTTTGAACCATGACCACCACCATCAAAACCGAAAACCTTCAATCTATTAATCACCAAATTTCCACCGCCAAAGGACACTGCACGCGCCCTCATGTGCCGCCTTAAACCTCTTCTTTCATAGGATTACCAGCTTTTTAACTCTCTGTAGGAGAGTACTCTCAGAGGGAGAGAATAATGTAGAATAAATTAAGATTATTTATGATTTTGATAATTTAAGATTTTATAGATAATTATGTTATTTAGGGATTTTATCTCTCCATATTTTTAGAACGATGTAGAATATATTAGTGACTGCGGGATTAAAGGATGCAAACCCAAGTGCAGGTTGTCTCAAGTAATAAATTTCTCGGGAGTCCGAGGTCGATCCACAAGGAATTGATGAAGAAAAAATTAATTGAGGTAGGAAGAGGATTTGTCACAATAATAAAAATAACAAAACTTGTTCACAATTAAATTTAAGAACTTGCTTGGGTTAGGAGATCCACTCTTGGTAATAAATTAAAGGTAAGATTATTTTTCTTTATAACTCAATTGAAATTCACACACAACGGAGGTTCTAATCGGAAAATATAGCATTCAAAGTTTAATTATATATGCAATTATATTATGATTCCTTTAATTATTTACCAATATTTGTAAATGAGTTCAAGCATTCACTGTGCCAATCCTATTGTCTACAATAAATCAAGATCTTCATTAACAAAGAAGGTTTCTAAATTGATTGGAAACAAAATACAACACATATAATGTCTATTTGATAATATATCATTTAAGCACAAGAAAATAGAATAATCTAACCTTATTTCATTACCAAGAGCTTCACTCTTTCACCCAAGCAAGATGAAGATTTAGTTACTCATAGATAAGAAGAAAGAAAGAGAGAAGAAGAGAAAAATGAACATAGCTTCACTTTAGAACAAGAGAAAATTACAACAAAGTAAAACAAGAAACAAGCATAACCACAACTTGTAACAAACTAAGCCTAACACCAAGTTCTCCAAATGATCAGCCAATGGTGCCTTTTATAGAGGATTAGGGATACAAAATGACAAGGGGACTGATTAGGAGTGGGTGGATGAGTGGATGAATGAGTGATGAATGAGTGGAAAATGCCAAATGGTGAAGATAAGAGTGAAAAATCATTGAGATTTCTTGTCTTCGAAATCATTCATTGCTTAAGTCATTGATTTTGTCATTTCTGAGCCAAGTGGTCTTCATGAAAGTTCTAGGAAATTGTCTAAGCCTTCCAATGGCTTTGGAATCACCTAAAAATTCATCCTACAGCCCAAGATATGACCCAATTACTACAGACTGTTCAGGCCCAGTTTCAGCACCTCTATTTTGACTTTCAGACCCAATATCACCATCAAGGAGCCCGAATCAAGTTTTGTGTTCAACATGAAAGTTGTAGATATGGGTCTTAACTTTCAGATTCCAAATTTTCAGCCCATTTTATAAGCCCAAACTCGAATTATGCTCTGATTACTGTACACTATTCAGGTTTCTGACACAAAACTCGTGTTCTGTCTTCCAAGCCCAATTAGCTCCACTAGATGTCTGATTGAGACTTTGAGCTCTTCATCAAAGTTGTAGAGCTCTCTCTTATCTTTCCTACAAGGTAAAATTCATAATTATCAGACATTTAAAACTCAAGATATGGCCGAAATACAGAAATAGCGTAAGACCCAAATAATCCTGAAAAAATCAATTAAGTCAATTTGAGTCAACCTTACAAAACATAACTAGGCTTAATCAATTAAGTACATGGAGAGTGTAAATAACTAAAAATGAGGGTTTATTAATGTATAAAATATATGATTATCAAATTCCCCCACACTTAGCTTTTTGCACTCTTGGGCAAAACACATAAGACCAAAGTTAGGAGACAAAGAAAAATGACACCGACTCAAAAGCTAAAAACTCTAAAAGACTTGATGAAGCAAGAAGAGCAACAAGAAATTCAAGGGATCAAAGCATTAATGAGGTAACATTTCTTCACATCTCAAACTATCAAGCAAGGAAACTTCAGTTGAAAAGAATGAATCAAGAATAATAGATCCTTACAGAATTCACTCTCAATCTCTCAAGTGTTTAAAAGGTAAGTATTTCACGATATTCAACCCATGAACAATTGCACTACCATAAGCTTACTTATCTTCTACTTCTCCGCTACTCAAAACACATGCATACAAAAATCAAGAGGACTTTATTCAAGGTTGTAATGGGGTCATGATAAAGGAGAGGTGGTAATATGGATATGAAAAGATAAATACCAAAGAGAATAAAAGAAGCATTATAGTACGGTTAGAGTGGAGAAAATGTTTGAGAACATTCATCATAAAGGACAATCACCAATATTTGACTAATGTTTTGTTGAAGATCAATCCCAAATTGGTGAATTGAATTCGTTGTTAGACTTGAACATTCTCCTTTTCTTCCTGTTGTTTCCAAGCATCCACCTTTATTCTGATAATCCTTTGATTGCAACGGTGGTCAATAAATTTTTTTTTTTGATCATTTTGCACACACACCTCCACACTTGTTTAAGAACAAGGTCAATGCTCTCTTATTCCCTAAGGTTGGGTAAAAACATATTTTTTTTCTCTTTTTTTTTTTTTTTTTTTTTTTTTTTTTAAGGATGAAATGAGCTTAAAACAAGGAATGGTCAAACAAGTTCAAAGGGGTTACACAATGGAAAATATACAAGGATGGCTATTTGATCAAAGTAGCTATTTCAAAATGCCTCAATCATATTAATGTATGCATGTGAAAATGTAGCCTAAAAAAGAATCAAAGCAAGTTCTAGAGTAACAATTCCATGAGTGAAAATCACACAAGAAAGAAGAGAATGGTACAGATATTCAATCTATTCATTAATAGGTTCAAAATCTCACAAGGCATATTTCTATCATTCTCTATCCACCAATTTAACATCCATAACCAAGCATGTGAAATTTAAGAAAGAAGACAATTTATGCTAAGATCCAAGAATCTCAATTGCTTCAAAGGATGTGAGAGTGCATTCACTTGAATCTTTCAAATGAAATCAAATGACAAAAACTTTGTTACTTCTACAAATCAATACTAATTAATTACTACCCCAACTAAGATGCGTCTCAAGAGTAATAAATTGTTTCCAAAATTTACTCATTACTCTGCCATCACTAATTGGTTTTACTATGAATAGGTTTCTGACAGTCATATCACTAAACATACTTCCCAATTTAGATACGTCTCAGAAGTAAAATTACTCCTTATTCTGTCATCATTCATTGGTTTAATAAGTCCATGACAATCATATCATACTTCCCAAAAAAGAAGAGAAAAAAAATTGGTAGTCAACTATCCTTCCCCTCAACTAGACCACGACATTGTCCTCAATGTTAAAATATAGATGAGTAAAGGATAAAAGATATTACCTGTTAGAGAAAACTGACACAAATTTAAACAAAAACAAAGTATGATAAATCCAAAGTAAAGGAAAGCTTTAAACGAAGTGTCAAATCTGGCTGTCTTTTCATCCTGCTTCCCTCACTGCCTCTTGCTGACCAATCTATCTGAGTTATTGCTGGATCAGGATCAAAGATCAAAGGTAAAAGAATTTTTTTTTTGTAACTTCAAGAAAACCATCAGGGTAAAGAAGTCTAGAAACCCCTGAAGGACCCTGCCCAAAGGATCGTCTGTCCAAAACTAAAATATAGCAAAATCATACAAAGATAAAATAAATACAATAGCAAATGATGACATACCTGTATGTACAGCTTTCATGGCGTATCTTTATACTGCGCGTCATGAGTGCAGTAGTGGCATATCTTTATACTGCGTGTCACTAGTGCAGTAAACACTCACGAATTTTTTTTTTAAGGACCATCGTGCAAAGGTCCACCCGAGTCAATGACGGGTTAGCCAAAGGCTGGGGCTCCACAACTAATTAAAGCCATGGTACTCCTTCCGGATCACCCTTGTTCAAACATTTTTTTTCTTTTTGAATTTTTTTTTCTGGAAGGTGACATGAAGAAGAAGATGATGATATGTACAGATTGTTGTGGATATGGCTCACATCGCCTCACGGTTTAACGTCCGATGCTTGGCTTAAATGCCTTCTATGAGTCGAGGATAAGCTTCTCATCCAATTTTCTTATAAATTGGCAAACATGGTCTTTTAGAGTCAGATTCCCAAGACTGTAGCGTTTTTTTTATCCTTGAAGAGATTCCACAAATTAAGAATTTCATGATGCACCAATCCACAAGAATGCATCTCAAGAGTCAATAAGATATCATCTAATGACTCCTTACTCAGTTCATTCTTAATGAAAAAAATTTTATCTTCTCTGTTTGCGGAAACCATCCCCAAAGTACGACATTGCTTGTTACAATTCCATCGTCCACATTTGTAACAGACTTGTAACCTTTTTGCTCTTCTCCTTTTAGAATACGAGCTTCTTCCAAGACCTGGCATGTATGAGTCAAATGAAATTGAAGACTCACCTGCTAGTCGGACCTTTGCTTCAATTATCCAGCGTACATCTTCTGGCATACCTTTGTGCATTAACAGTCTCAATCTTTCACATCGAACTTTGTAGATTTTTTCGAGTATTTTGAGGAGAGAAGGAAAATGTTTTCTCAGGTTTGAAAGAATGACATCCATTTTAAAGGAGAAAAAGGATTCAGTTATTTTGAGAAACTGAAAAACAAACAGACTTGAGAGTCACGGAGTACCGTATCCGCCACTTAACCGGCAACACAAAGAACTCATCAACTTGGTTTTTTCAGAAATGGTTTGAGCCTTTGTCTATTAACTTTAAACATATTACCATTCCTAGGATTCACAATATCTACGGCCCCATGAGGATACACGTGTTTGACAACAAAAGGACCACTCCACCTAGATCTTAATTTTCTAGGAAATAGGTGCAGACGAGAATCATAAAGCAGAACCTTTTGACCAATTTCAAAAGATTTTCCCAAAATTGTCTTGATTATGGTTTTTATTGGATTTGTCTTTTGACAATTTTCACAACTTTTGTAAAAAGTATAGCAGTCCTTAAATAAAGTGAGCTAATAAAATTCGCACTGGAAGATTTTCGCACCTATTTTCTTTGAAGAAAAGTGACCTCCACATGCTTCTGAGTGACAAAATTTAATGACACTACCTACCTCACTGTCGGACACGCATCTCTGAAAAATTTGGTCAGGATAATGTTTGAACAAGTATGGGTCATCCCAATAAAAAATTTTCACCTCTGTCAGAAATTTCCTTCTATCTTGGTGCGTCCATTGAGGCGACATCTTTCCTTCTTGTTCTTCAGTAAGAGACGAGAAAATTACCACAGGAAAGCTTTGCTTTTCACCCAAAAATGTGTACTTCAACCCAGCAAGTAATGACTTTAGTTCCGGTGTGGGTACTTCTTCATAAGCATTATCATTCATGGGTTTTAGCTCTTCAAATTTTGGCTTTCTTCCTTTGTATTCTATTTCCTTTGTACAATCAAGCAAATCAAATGAATTAATTAAAAAAACTTCTAATGGGTCAGAAGAACTCCCTTTTTGAAGATGATCATCTATAATGATTTCAATTCCTTCAACTTCCTCCTTTTCATCAAGGACTTCCTGTGGTTGCTTGCACATGTTAAAAACATTGAGATCCAGTGTCATGTTTCCAAATGTTAGCTTCACCACTCTATTTCTGCAATTTATCAAAGCATTTGATGTTGCTAAAAATGGACGGCCTAAAATAATAGGAATTGACTTGCAACTATCAACCAGAGGTTCAAGATATCAAGACAATGAAATCCACAGGATATATGAATTTATCAACTTGAACCAACACATCTTCCACTATTCCTCTTGGAATTTTAATTGATCTATCTGCAAGTAGAAGAGTTACTGAAGTTAGTTTTAACTCACCTAAGTTTAGTTCTTTGATAAACTGAATATGGAAGCAAATTGACACTAGCACCAAGATCAAGTAAAGCTTTTTCAATTTTATGTTCTCCAATAATGCATGAAACTGTAGGATAACCAGGGTCTTTATATTTCAACGCATTATTATTTTGAAGAATGGAGCTTACCTGTTCTGCCAAAAATGCTTTTTTTTTTCACATTTAATTTCCTTTTCACAGTGCACAAGTCCTTCAAATATTTGACATAAGAAGAAATCTGTTTGATAGCATCTAACAAAGGAATATTGACTTTCACTTGTTTCAAAATTTCAAAAATTTCAGTGTTATGGTCCAATTTCTTTGGATTATTCAATGCTTGAGGAAATGAGGGTGAAAATGAGAGTTTGGTCACCTTTTGGTCAACTTCTTCATTTTCTTGGGGAATTGGTTCATCTTCTCTCTCACAAGATTTGGGGATTTGTTTTTCAATAACCTTTCCACTCCTAAGAGTTATCACTGACTGGACTTAGTCCATTTGTTAGTTTTCTGAACTCCCCTCATTTAGGCTGCATCTTGACCTTTGGGATTTGGTTGAGGTTGAGAAGGAAATTTTCCTTTTCGTGAATGGTGAGTGCGAGTAAGTAAGTTTGGCAAGAGTTTCTTTTATGTCAATCATGGTTTGATTGTTTTGTTTATTAATGGCCTCTTGCTTTTCTATGAATGCATGCAGTGTTTCTTCAAGGTTTTTCCTATATGGTGGGACATAAAGTGCATATCCTTGAGAATTTTGAGAGTCTATTGTGCACGAGGAGGTGGTGGTTGCATGAATTGTGAGTAGTATTCCTCCTTGAAGTTCGGGTGATTTCTCCATCCCGAATTGTATGTATCGAAAAAGAAGAAGTAAATGGCTTTTTAAAATTATTCATTGCATTTACTTGCTCATGTACAACTTCTTTAAAAATAGGAATGTTAGGACATTCATGTGTTGGGTGCCCTAAGTCATCACAAATACCACAAATTTCTTCATTTTGCACAGATTTGATTTCTTTTGCTTTTCTTAATTCCATGGCTTCAATCTTTCTAGCTAAACTGGCAAATCTAGCATTTAGATCGTCCTCTTGACTAAGGTGATATTTTCCTTTATTAGCACTAGCAAGGTTAGATCTAATTGAATTTTCAGAAGTGTTAGTACTATGCCAAGATTGAGAATTTTTAGCCAACTGGTTCAAATAGTCTAAAGCTTCATCAGGTTCTTTATCCAGAAACTCACAATTGCACATTGTTTCCACAAATTGTTTAGTTTCAGGAGTTAAACCTTCATAAAAGAAGCTTATACTGCGCCATTTTTCAAAACCATGATGTGGGCAAGAATTTAACAAATCTTTAAATCGTTCCCAATATTGAAAATATGCTTCATTTGAATTTTGGGAAAAAAATTAGATTTGTCTTGTCATAGCATTGGTTTTATGTGTTGGAAAAAATTTCTTTAAGAACTCACCTTGCATTTCTTGCCATGTGCCAATTGATCTTGGATTCAAAGTGTTAAGCCAAGATTTTGCCTTATCTTTTTAAAGAAAAAGGAAACAATTTGAGCTTAACAATCTCTTCAGTGCAATTTTGATCATTGAAGGCAATACATACTTCCTCAAATTCTTTCAGATGTAAATATGGACTTTCAAATTCTAAACCATGAAAATTAGGAAGTAAAGAAATCATACCTGGCTTAAATCTAAAATTATTGGCATTGAGTGGAAAGATAAAACATGATGGACTAGAACTTCGAGGTGGTTGCAAATATTCACGCATGGTTCGCAATGGTTGATTTTCATGTTCATCATGTACACTTTCATTGTTAGTCATTGTGTCAATTGTGTGTGATTGTGATTTAAACAAGTCAATATATAAAGTACCAGAATTAATTTTAACTAAACGATCAGAATTTAAATCACGATACCAATTAAGCATATATACATAAATAACTTAAAATAAATAAACAAAAATAATGTACAACCTGACGGTGTAACCCACCATTAAAAATTAACAAGGATGGGGTAATAAACCAACCACCCAAAAAATAAAAATAAAAATAAAATGAAAAATAAAGTGAAAAAAAAAATAAAATACGGAAAATAAAATGCGAAAATTAAAATACATAAAATAAAGTGCGAGAAAGTAAATTTAAATATGAAAACTAGGAGAGTGATGAGCCCCACAGAGCCGGCGAAAGAGAAGAGAAGAAGAAATATTATTTCATTAAGTTAGATTGCGGAAAAATAAATAACGAGAAAAGTAAAAGGGAGAGTTTCCACTAAGTTAGTGCGTAAAATAAAAGGAAGAGTTACCCCCCAATTGATAAAAAAAATGACGAAAATAAATAAATAAAATTAAAAAACAAAAATAAATGACATAAATATAAAAGTTAGAAAGTTAGTATGTTAGCAAGTTAGTAAGTTAGAGTTAGATAGTTAGAAAGTTAGAGAGTTAGTAAAGAAACCGAAGGATCGGCAAGCCGATCTTTTGCTTCGGTGAGGGAGAAGAGAGAATAGATTTTATTAAAGAAAACGAACCTCAATAAATCAAAACTTCAAATCAAGTCCCCGGCAACGGCGCCAAAAACTTGACTGCAGGATTAAAGGATGCAAACCCAAGTGCAGGTTGTCTCAAGTAATAAATTTCTCGAGAGTCCGAGGTCGATCCACAGGGAATTGATGAAGAAAAAATTAATTGAGGTAGGAAGATGATTTGTCACAATAATAAAAATAACAAAACTTGTTCACAACTAAATTTAAGAACTTGCTTAGGTTAGGAGATCCACTCTTGGTAATAAATTAAAGTTAAGATTATTTCTCTTTATAACTGAATTGAAATCCACACACAACGGAGGTTCCAATCAGAAAATATAGCATTCAAAGTTTAATTATATATGCAATTATATTATGATTCCTTTAATTATTTACCAACATTTGTAAATGAGTTCAAGCATTCACTGTGCCAATCCTATTGTCTACAATAAATCAAGATCTCCATTAACAAAGAAGGTTTCTAAATTGGTTGGAAACAAAATACAACACATATAATGTCTATTTGATAATATATCATTTAAGCACAAGAAAATAGAATAATCTAACCTTATTTCATTACCAAGAGCTTCACTCTTTCACCCAAGCAAGATGAATATTTAGTTACTCATAGATAAGAAGAAAGAAAGAGAGAAGAAGAGAAAGATGAACATAGCTTCACTTTAGAACAAAAGAAAATTACAACAAAGTAAAACAAGAAACAAGCATAACCACAACTTGTAACAAACTAAGCCTAACACCAAGTTCTCCAAATGGTCAGCCAATGGTGCCTTTTATAGAGGATTAGGGATACAAAATGATAAGGGGGCTGATTAGGAGTGGGTGGATGAGTGGATGAATGAGTGGAAAATGCTAAATGGTGAAGATAAGAGTGAAAAATCATTGAGATTTCTTGTCTCCGAAATCATTCATTGCTTAAGTCATTGATTTTGTCATTTCTGAGCCATGTGGTCTTCATGAAAGTTCTAGGAAATTGTCTAAGCTTTCCAATGGCTTTAGAATCACCCAAAAATTCGTCCTACAGCCCAAGATATGACCCAATTACTACAGACTGTTCAGGCCCAGTTTCAGCACCTCTATTTTGACTTTCAGACCCAATATCACTATCAAGGAGCCCGAATCAAGTTTTGTATTCAACATGAAAGTTGTAGATATGAGTCTTAACTTTCAGATTCCAAATTTTTAGCCCATTTTATAAGCCCAAACTCGAATTATGCTCTGATTACTGTACACTGTTCAGGTTTCAGACACAAAACTCGTGTTCTGTCTTCCAAGCCCAATTAGCTCCACTAGATGTCTGATTGAGACTTTGAGCTCTTTATCAAAGTTGTAGAGCTCTCTCTTATCTTTTCTACAAGGTAAAATTCATAATTATCAGACATTTAGAACTCAAGATATGACCGAAATACAGAAATAACGTAAGACCCAAATAATACTGAAAAAATCAATTAAGCCCAATTTGAGTCCAACCTTACAAAACATAACTAAGCTTAATCAATTAAGTACATGAAGAGTGTAAATAACTAAAAATGAGGGTTTATTAATGTATAAAATATATGATTATCAATTAGGATTATTTGTGATTTTGATAATTTAAGATTTTATAGATAATTATATTATTTAGGGATTTTATCTTTCCATATTTTTATGATTTTATCTATTTTATAATTAGGATTTTAGTTTTAAAGGGATTCTATCAAATCTTAAATTTTATCTTTAGTTATTTGTATATGATTTAGATTTAGATTTAGTTTATTTGGTTTGTTTTGTTTGAATGTTATAAATATCACTCTTATGGACTTAGATAGTTATTTATTACTGATTATTGAATTCATTAAATTATATTCCTACTTTGAGACCGAGTCTCTTGATACCGAGTGTCTTTAAAACTCTAAGAGTTCTTTATTCCTTTTTCCTCATTGATCCTATATCACATATCAATGTATAATGGAATAATAATACAATATATTTAAATTAAATCTTAAAGAATATTACTCTAATTTAATAACACAACATTTACAATATAGTCACTTTTATATCTTATTGATAATTTAATATTGAAAAGTAACTTTATTTTATCTATTCAAACAAAAATAAAATGTTTTTTTTTTACATGAATGAACTCACTTTTGAGATAACATTATCAAATACTCATTGTTTAGAATTGGATTTTGAAGGTTACCTGAGAAAGTAGTACGTGGTGGATTCTTCCGAAGCACAACAATGACCGTCAATGGAGCGATGAGGTGGGTATCTACAAAATGTACTCTAATGCTCAAGTCCGTAGCTGCACGAGGAGGATAGTGTATAATGAAATTCAGGCATACCTTTATCATCTTGTCTAGCTTTTATATATAGACATATGAGTGTGTAAAAGTGTGGGGGGATCTGAGTAATTCAATGCGTTTTGTACGTTGTCCCCTTAGAGTATAGAAAATTGTTGTTCCGTATAATTTGTCGCTTCCCTCTGAGTGGAGTGGTGTCTCTTTTTTTCTGTCAGGAGGGATACATGCTTACTGGATGAGCTGCTTTATGCGCATAACACTTCCAGGTACCAGCTTGGTGGGTTGGGTTGCTCCAGTTCTATGGGCCTCATAACTCGGTCTAGAATAGTTGCCCTCAGCTTGACGCTTAGATGAGACAGTTAAGTGTCAAGGTACGAGTTTCACTGGAGCACACGACACGCAATGGACAAAGGGATCCACATCATAGTGTTTATGCCAGATCTTGCGATGTTCTCTCAAAGGGTCGAGGTTCGTGATGTATCATAATAAACTTCTTGGGATACACGAGCAAGGCTGGGAACTGAGTTGGATCGCTCTATTTACATCATCACTCTGTGGTCCGCGGTTCGTAATTGGTTGCCCCTATGCAGTGTGTGGAGACCGAGATGTAGCTTTGAGTCGAGATCCGTGGTGTTGTCATACTATGGTATCTCGTTGTAGGCATTGTCTTTTCGGTTGCCTTTGCTCAGCAGTTCATAACAGTCTATGTTTGCTAGGGAAATGTTGCTACCTATTTATTAAGAACTAAGCCATTTTAATAGTGATAGCAGTTTCGTGTTGTTTTCTAACCGTCCACTGCCTTCACGACTAATCATACGAGAGGAGTAATTAAACATGGTCTTAAACATGCAACTAGTTCACCTTTCTGGGAGCTAGTCAAAACGCATTATTCCCTCTATAAATTTGGAATGTTTGCAGTGGAGTTATCACATGTTTCTTTCATTTTTCTTACTACAACAAAATTGGCCTATGGCTACATTGTTTTAAGCTATACTTAAAAAGTGTAGTCTTAAGCCTTAATAAGGACACACTTTTATAAAGATAGCCTTTTCTGAGAGGTTTTGGCACCGATTTTTTAGCAACACTTGAAAAACATACTTTTAGAGTGTAAATGGTACGTTTTTTTAAGCATTACCATACCATACTATATTTGGGCACACTTATTATGATAAAATACAACACTGATTAAGTATTGCTCATTTAACTATCAAACGCAACATCTTCAAAGTGTGTTCTAAATTATTTCTATAACATGCACAAAATTGTTTTCCTACTATTTTTTTTTTTGCAAACCTTTCGAAACAAAACCTTTCTCCCTTACTTTCAGAACCTCAAAACCACTCCCATGTACGTCTCCACCGTGATGCTTTTACCACCACTATGACTTACTCTCCGTTAACGACTCCAAACCACTCATTCTATTCTTTCCTTTTCCATTACATTGTCTCTCTGCCACTCCCTTCTCTTCGTTAGGGTTTGCAGTCCATCCTCTACCCGTTTGTACTATGTGTCGCTATTCTTCAGGTACGCATTTTTCTTTGTTGTCCATCATCTACCCTCTTGACACCTACAAGACCAAGTAATTGATGAGACTGCGTTGATTTCAGGTATCACTACTGCGTTGATTTCACTTCTCTTAGTTGCTAAGTACCGTTCCCCAATTTTGATTTCATCTCATCACTTATCTCAGTTGCTACGTTGATTTCAGGTGCCTCTCTTTGATTTTATTTCTAAATCATTTATTATTCCTGTGTCCATTGTGGGTTTGTGGATTTGCTCTACTCCTCACTTTTGTTGTGTTCTCTCTGTGCTTATGTTTAGGATTTGTGAGTTTGCTCTATAGAATGGCATTTGATCTGTTGAATTTAACTGTGTTGATTTTAACTCACTATTATATCAGTTTGTTAGCCTATAATTTGATGACAATTTGTTTTCAATAAACCTTTTTTAATTGTGACATGCATATATTATGAAACTGGATTCAAATTAGGCAAAAATAGAGTATTTCAATTTACCTTTAATAAAAATTAAATATAATACTTTGTAGTTATATGATTAATTCAAAAGTGTACTCTAAAGTGTAGCCTTAGATAACAGGTCATGCTCGAATAGGCCACCTCGCTAAAAGTGTTACATTAGGGCCAAAAATTATAGCCTTCATCAAAGGCAATACTTCAGTATACTTTAGAGCACACTTTTGAAGTGTTGTCATAGGTCAATTTTGTTGTAATGTCTAGTTGTGCTTGAGAATGAGTCATTTACAGAGAATGGTCCCATTTCTGCTTCTCGTGTGAAGGGTTGTCGCCCTTTCCGAGATCATCTCCTTGTTCTTCCCCAAATTCTCAAAGGTGTTCCTTTTCCCCCCTGCATATTCCTCTGGTGGAGGCCTTTCTTTCTTAGCGTAAGGTTTGGTCAATGCGCCCCCGAACAACTGAAGCCTTTTTCTCCCGGTATACGTGAGAATGCGAAAACTTCCTACTTTTGCAGGGAAGGTCCATGGCTTCTGTTGCAAGTCTTGCAGGGTGTGAAGAAGTTTCACTGATGTCCCCCCTCTACTCCCCTGGCTTCCTTCCATGGTGTTTGCCATGCCTTGGGTGCGTAGATATGCATTTGGATATGCAGGAGTCTCTTGGAGTGAAACAATCCCCATAGGAGTCTCTTAGAGTGAAACATTCTCCATATATTAACCAAGAGTGCATGCATCTGGAAGAGCTGCGAAGGCAGTCAATGTTTGATCACTAGCATCATCATATCTGGCTCATTTTTGGTTTCTTCCAATGGGCATGTTTTTATTAGGGTAGTTTATAGGCCCTTTCTTAAAGGAAAATAACTTCTAAGGCCTCCTTGTAAAACTCCTTTGTTAAGTAGACGATGTTTGGAATAAGAATAAAGATTTGTTTTTCTGAAAGTTTTGTTTTCCATTATATTTTACTTTTGTACCCTGAGGTCAATCCAACGCCATATCTTGGTTTTTATATTGTACTTAGCGATCAACTTGTGTAGTTCCGAGATAGGTCCAACGCCGGACCTCGGTAATTGCTTGCTGGACAAATGCTCACTTCACCAATCCGAGATGAGTACGAAACTCGACCTCGGCAGTAGGGTTTGTTTAGTTGGACGAACATTCACTTCACCTAATCGAGATAAGCATGAAGCTTAATCTTAGAGGTAAGGTTCATTTAGTTGGACGAACAGTTGCTTCACCTAATCGAGATGAGTGCAAAGCACGATCTTAGAGGTAAAGTTCATTTAGTTGGGTGAACAGTTACTTCATGTGACCGAAATGAGTGCAAAGCTCGATCTCAGAGGTAAGATTTGTTTAGTTGGATGAACACTTGCTTTACTTGACCAAGATGAGTGCAAAGCTCGATCTCGAAGGTAGGGTTCGTTTGGTTAGGCAAACAGTTGCTTCACCTAACCGAGATGAGTGCAAAGCTCGATCTCGGAGGTAGGGTTCGTTTTGTGTGACACAGTAGCCTCGTGGGGTGGGGTGTTACCAAATGACTTCAGTACTCAAGAAGGAGGGTGAATTGAGTATGTAAAACTTTTCGTAAATGCTTATAAAACAAACTTTATTGAAACTATTTCTTAAAAGAATATGGATGCAGAGAAAGGATAAAAAGCCTTAAGAACAGAAAATAAATAAATAAGCAATAATAAATAAATTACAGTAAATAAAGAGATAAAGATGAGAAAAGCAGACACAATATTTATCCTGGTTCAGCCACCAAACCACTTGTGGCCTACGTCCAGTCCTCGAAACACTATCCGAGATTTTTTTCACTATCAATACAAGTTTAAATAGATGCTTGTAACATTTACAACTAAGAGCATTTTTCACACACAAGGAAACTATACCCTTGTGCTAAAGCCTCACTTTTCAGGGATACCTCACCCTTACACAAACCTTTGAGGGATGTCTCACCCTCGTTACAAAGAAGCAGAAAATAGATGAATAGAAACTCTCACAAAGAGCAAATAATACAACTTGAAGCACTAGGAAGCTCTCTTAAGGATATCTCAAAGTTTTAGCGAAAAGAGCACAAAAAGCATCAGAAAATTATAAATCACATATTAGAGCAAGCAAGAATTGATTCAGATAGTTAGGCAGGTTGCAAAGGTGACCCAAGGTCTCTATTTATAGAGTTCTCAAAGAAACTAGCCATTGGAAGAATTAAATCACGTAATTAATAAGAATATGATTGTTTCTTTCCAAAACTGTAACCCGTGTTTATTCGAATAATGTTTGGGTTATTCGAATAACATATTTTGAAAAGTTTCGTAAAAATCAGTTCTGATATAGGTTATTCGAATAACATGTGAGTTATTTGAATAACTCTGTTATAAAACCTTTTCTGTAAAACAGATCTATTCGAATAACTATTGAGTTATTCGAATAGTTCATTAAAAACGCAGATCTTTAAAAACCTTCTATTCGAATAGAAATTGTGTTATTCGAATGATGTTTTTGAAAACACATGAGTTCAGGAGATTTAAAACATGTTTATTCGAATAACTCTAGGGTTATTCAAATAACCCTTAATAAAACGGGATTCTGATGACTTGGTTTATTCGAATAAAGAAGACTTTATTTGAATAACCTTGTTTAGAAAACAGTTATAAACAATTTAGAAAGCTTCTAGTTGGTTTCCAAAAACATTAAAACTATTTTTATCTTATTTTGCAAGATCAATGAGATATCCAAAAGAAGCTTCGTACAAATAGACTCTAAGTCCTAAAGTTAATCTTGAAGATCTTGGACTTGGTCTTCTCATCATCTTCATGTTTGTTATTGTCAAAAGTAATTTTCACTGTTGCATAGTTAATCACATTCTCCCTCTTTTTGATGATGACAAACTATCATTGAGAAAAACATTAGTACAAATAAATTGGAATTCATAAAGTTTAAAAGCGAAAGACTTACTCCCCCTCTTTTCCATAAGAGGTGATTTATATTATAGACATGCGCAGCTCCCTCTTACTTTTAGAATCTAATAACTAGTTTTTGACTTATCTTTTCTTAAATTTTATTAGTTAATTTTCTCCCCCTTTTGGCACGATAAAAAAAAAGATATAAATATAATGCAAATAATAACAGAGAGTCACATGATGCATAAAAAAAACTCATTTCATTAATAATTTAAATGGCCAAGTACATATATAGTTATATCAGAAACAGTCAATACAATAAACAAAATAAGAATATAAAACTAGAAATAAGCATCTGGTGACAGAGGAGGAGAATCAGGTGCTTTGCCAGACAACAATGTGTGCAAGGCAGTCTGTTCACGCTCTACACCCTCTATCCTATCAAACAAGATAGAGAAGATGTTCTCTATATAGGCCTGGTTGTCTTGCAAGGCGGCTATGATTTGATCTAGAGTGACTGGACCAACAACAGGGGCAGTGTTAGACCATTTGTGTACCGCAAGTGCACGGGTCGTTCAAGTAATACAGATACAGAGTAAAAGTTCGTTCCCACGAGGATAAGGTTTCCATAACTAAGTAACAACCAATAGCTAAGCTAAATTCTATCCAAGGACATATAAAATAAAGAAAAGCAACTAATCTAAATCTAAACTACAAAAGCAATAACATAGGGGTTTAGAGATCTAGGAAATCCTTCTTTACCTTCTACTTCAACTGATGATATGCAGTCCTTATAAGCAACATCAATGATTAGTTAGTTTAGCTTGAGAATCTGATTTAGTTAAAAGCCTATGTCTAGGTCAATCAACCCTGGTGCCATTTACCTAATCCACTATGGTTCTTATGGTTACATGAGGACTAATGTAAATTCCACTAATGAATGATCTATTCTTAAACACACGCTAATACGTGGCTAAAAGGTATATTTCTATCCAGTTAGCTAATCAACTCATCCAAACCAATTGAACTCGTCAAACATGCATCAATCATACCATGTCCATCTCCACAAATCTCTATGTCTAGTTCATTTGCATCAATTAAGATCATGCAATTGTTGATCAAACAGAAGCAAGCATTAAGCATAGGCATGGAAGAACAAAGCTAAACATCAATAGATACTAAAATTCATTCATAATCATCAATAATCATATAAAGATCCAAAGTATATCCTAAATACAGCTTTGGCTAAACATTAAATACGAAATTACAAACAAAAACAGTATTCAAAAGAATAAGGAGAAGAAGAAACGCAGGGAGAAGAGGAAGGATGCCATTGATGAGATCCTTGAAACTTGAATCCTCTTCCTTAAGGAAGAGGACCTCCAACCTAGCCTCCCTAGGCTTCTAATCTGCCCAGAAATGAAGCCCTGGCCTCAACCTCTCTAAACTCATCTTGGCTCCCCCGGAGCTCTCTTCAGAATTCTATTGAAAATCTATTTATAGACTCAGCAAAATCAGGGCCACGCCGCGGCACTCACAATCCACGCTGCGGCGCGTATCAAATTAGGTCACTCACGCCTCGACATTGTTTTCTCACGCCGCGACGTTCAATTCTTCGTAGCTCCTGACTTTTGGATGCAGGAGATCTCAACGCCGCGGCGTACGCTTCCCCAGCCGCGCGCGGCTTACAAGTCTAGCTGCATAATTCTGCGCAAAGAACACTGTTTTTCCTGAATTTACTCCTTTGGGTTCCTCTTGGGCTTTCTAATCTGCTTTGCAGCTCTTCCTGCATTAGAGAAATCACCAAAGTATTAGTAAATGCAAAGTCTACTTAATCATATACATAATAAGCGCAAATTGCTCCATAACATACTGGAAAGGTATTAGAATTGGATATAATGAATAGAAGTATAAAACCTTCCAAATATGCATGAATACAAGGACTTTAGCACTCTTTATAACTCATATATAGGGCACAAATAACTACACTTTGTGTAGTTATCACACCCCCAAACTTAACCTTTTGCTTGTCCTCGAGCAAAACAAAGTATGACCAAGTAAATCTTCTTAACAATTTAAACTTATCATTCAGCACTTTCAAGTTTCAATCTTTCTGTTTTTCAATTAAATCAAAGCTACTAGTATGTACTGATTACTTCAATCCATAAAAAGTGTGCAAATGCCCCTAAACCAGCTTCACACATACATAATCCTTCACATGTAAACAATTCATCTTCCTTTCATGCAATCCATATTATCCACGAACATGCAAGATAAACTTCTCCTATTCAAATCATACATATCCGGATAGATTTATAAACATACATATATATAAATCATCAAATCCGTAAAATTGAATCTAAACTCTCTCTCCACTAATGTAAACCATACACAACTGAGGATCAAGAGGGTCTTTAAAGCTTGTAATGTCAGGCCATGGTAATGGGTAACAGAAAAGAAGGGAAATGATACAAACAAACGTTGAGAAACATGAACATGAGATTTCAAGACTTGAAACCAAGTGAAACTAGCAGGGTATTCTTCAGTGAAGGATCACAACTTGCCAGAACCATGCAATTCTTTTCCTTTTTTAAGCTTTTCTTCTTTCTTTTTCTTGCTTTGCTTTTCTCTCTTTTCATTTTCTTTCTTTTTTTACTTTTACAAAGCACTTCTTTTTTTTTTCTTTCTTTTGATCGCATTTAGTTCCTTCAGGCTCATTTTTCTCAAACATACATACCCCTAATCACCGAACTCATTTCAAGAAATAACAGATCATGTACTCAACAAACAATAAGGTAGGAAGAAAATGCAATGCTTTCACATGCATTGGAACGGTTAACAGGTTAACGATGGCAATGGTTTTAAAAACAAATAAGGCTAAACAATTATCAGGCTTCAAAGGGGACCTAAGGATATTATCATTCAGGGTAGGCTTTTTAAGGCTCAATCGGTCCAAAGAATGCCCTAATCATTTCCTCAGTTATACACAATCTAGGATTTCGCCTCAAGAGAGTTTAAAAACAACTTCTAGGATAATTGAAACTCTACATATACATCCATAAACTTTCTCTAGACATGCATTCAAATCATATTCAAAGTTACACTTGCATCTAAGCGGAATGTAAATCATACATCAAAATCAACTGAACTGTTTCACATGCTTCCAGATCACATAAAATTTCACTCACAAAGGGGCAAATAGCAACCATTCATATCATGAACAATTACACAACACCAGCAGTCTTATAAAAATTGAAACTTCTTTTCAAACCCCTCAGTAATAACCAATTCAAATCGAACTTATTGAAACATAATGGTTATCACAACTGCATCTTTTCAAGTATCATTACATGCATATATATAATACATCATAGTCATCCAAAGCATGTAAAGACACTCCCCCAAACTTAAGTGAGACAAATTCCTCACTTTCCATAATTCCCGGGGTTCTTGAGCCTAAAAATAGATTAAAATTTAGAGAGCTGAGTGTACTAACAATATTTCAAAACAATAATATGAACTAAAGAATGAAATATGAATAATAATAATAATAATATGAATAAAAAAATGAATTATGAATATAAGAATGACATATCAACAAAGTATGAATAGAATATATACAAAACACAAGATACCTTGAAAGACACAAGACATCCATGCCCACGGTATTTGGTCAAAATGGATGCCTTCAAGTAGCACCCAAAACAACATCTTTTTTTTTAGTTCGGCATGGGCGCGCGGCTTTTCACTTTCAACGCCGCGGCGCTGAGGCCTCCGGAAAATGGCCTGAATGCGCATAAAAACAATCACGCCGCGGCGTGCAACAACCTCACGTCGCGGCGTGATAAGCCAGCCTGCACAATTCTACAGCAAATTCAGTTTTGCTGCACAATTTGCTCCAAAGAGGTCCTCAACACCTCTAAAACTTGTCCAAAAGGCTAAAACCTAATATGTACAACTAAAATGTATAAAAAGTACAAAATCTAACTTACTAACCTATATACAATCTAAACCTAACTAAAGCATAAAAAAACTAACTAAAATTACTACAATCTAACATACTAACTTATAAAACTAACTAAAGATACTAAAATCTAACATACTAACTACAAAAATACAAAAATCAAATATATAAACATATTTAAGACTTTAAACTAAAGAAAAGTCTAAAAACTAACTAAAACTTCAAGAACTAACATACTAACATATTTATGAATTAAAACTTACTAATTACATACTATTTTACAAAAACAATAAAACCTGAGTTTCCTCCCAAGAAGGGCCTGAGTTATAGTCCCGGCAGGACTTTCACAAGGCAAACCCGCCAACTCTTTCGATCATGGCCGGTTTGTTCCCAAAATGATGGATTGGATGGTAGGCCTCCCTCCGCCTAAATAGAGGTTCTCCATTGGGGGTTCTCGAGCTCCCACAAAGGCCTCGCATTTTCATCCTTCATTTGTTATACCTATATACAAAGAATAAAGACAGAAATTAACATAGATTATTTACAACTTGAATTAGAACTAACCAAACTCATTGTTGATATTAGTAATATGGAATTGAAATGTCATCCCCCAGCAATGCTAAGGAATAAGGCTAAAAACTTTGGAAATACACCATTATCCCCGGCAACGGCGCCAAAAACTTGTTAGACCATTTGTGTACCGCAAGTGCACGGGTCGTTCAAGTAATACAGATACAGAGTAAAAGTTCGTTCCCACGAGGATAAGGTTTCCATTACTAAGTAACAACTAATAGCTAAGTTAAATTCTATCCAAGGACATATAAAATAAAGAAAAGCAACTAATCTAAATCTAAACTACAAAAGCAATAACATAGGGGTTTAGAGATCTAAGAAATCCTTCTTCACCTTCTACTTCAACTGATGATATGCAATCCTTATAAGCAACATCAATGATTAGTTAGTTTAGCTTGAGAATCTGATTTAGTCAAAAGCCTATGTCTAGGTCAATCAACCCTGGTGCCATTTACCTAATCCACTATGGTTCTTATGGTTACATGAGGACTAATGTAAATTCCACTAATGAATGATCTATTCTCAAACACACGCTAATACATGGCTAAAAGGTATATTTCTATCCAGTTAGCTAATCAACTCATCCAAGCCAATTGAACTCGTCAAACATGCATCAACCATACCATGTCCATCTCCACAAATCTCTATGTCTAGTTCATTTGCATCAATAAAGATCATGCAATTGTTGATCAAACAGAAGCAAGCATTAAGCATAGGCATGGAAGAACAAAGCTAAACATCAATAGATACTAAAATTCATTCATAATCATCAATAATCATATAAAGATCCAAAGTATATCCTAAATACAGCTTTGGCTAAACATTGAATACGAAATTACAAACAAAAACAGTATTCAAAAGAATAGGGAGAAGAAGAAACGCAGGGAGAAGAGGAAGGATGCCATTGATGAGATCCTTGAAGCTTGAATCCTCTTCCTTAAGGAAGAGGACCTCCAACCTAGCCTCCCTAGGCTTCCAATCTGCCTAGAAATGAAGCCCTGGCCTCAACCTCTCTAAACTCATCTTGGCTCCCCCGGAGCTCTCTTCAGAATTCTATTGAAAATCTATTTATAGACTCAGCAAAATCAGGGCCACGCCGCGGCGCTCACAATCCACGCCGCGGCGCGTATCAAATTAGGTCACTCACGCCTCGGCATTGTTTTCTCACGCCGCGACGTTTAATTCTTCGTAGCTCCTGACTTTTGGATGCAGGAGATCTCAACGCCGCGGCGTACGCTTCCCCAGCGCCGCGGCGTACGCTTCCCCAGTGCCGCGGCGTACTTCTATTACAAGTCTAGCTGCATAATTCTGCAGCAAACACTGTTTTTCTGCTGAATTTACTCCTTTGGGTTCCTCTTGGGCTTTCTAATCGCTGCGCATCTCTTCCTGCATTAGAGAAATCACCAAAGTATTAGTAAATGCAAAGTCTACTTAATCATATACACAATAAGCGCAAATTGCTCCATAACATACTGGAAAGGTATTAGAATTGGATATAATGAATAGAAGTATAAAACCTTCCAAATATGCATGAATACAAGGACTTTAGCACTCTTTATAACTCAGATATAGGGCACAAATAACTACACTTTGTGTAGTTATCAGGCAGCAACAGCAGGGGCATTTTCAGCAGCAGGGGCAACAGGTTTGCCTTGTGGTTCTTCCTCATTATCTTCTACTTCATTTGGGTAGACCCAACCATCAGCGGTGCTAATCATCTTCATCTTATGTAGAGTGAAGGAACAAAAGACGTTGTGATGCGTCAGCGCAGTGGCCTGCTCAGTTTCCAAAACCTGAGGGTACTTGCCAAGGAAAAAAAAGATAACTAAGCCTTATGGTAATTCTGATTTTTCTTTACCCTTTGCCTTCATCATATGCTTCATGATGAAGTTGGGCCAGTTGATCTTGTAACCTTTCTTCAGAATCCATAACATAAAGATATCATCTTCGCTCAAGTAAGCATAGTTACCTCCTCTGAGAGCTAAGATATGAGCATAGGCGTAGTGTAAGAGCTTATCTTGACTCTTCAGCATCCTTCCTTTGACACCTTTCTGAGGGAACTCCAGGTCAGGTTTCAAGAGGCCTTTAATGGCACGAATCTTGTTGTACTCCTTGACATAAAGACCATTGTCCTCTTCAATGTTGGGACCAGTTGCTGGCAAACCAAATAGGTGAACCCAATCCTGAGGAGTAATGTGAATTTACTTGTTACTGACCTCTGAGAGATGGCCCTACCCATCTATCCATAGATTGCAAAAGAACATCTTTGTGAGATCAGGATAGATGACAGATTTGAACATGCAGAGCTTGAGCACCCCTTGATGGTTCAGGGTATCCAAAAATTCAAAGTCGCCTTCTTTTTCGAAGAAGGGTAGATCAATATACTTGGGTTGCACAAGCTTCTTTCCCCATAAATGAGTCTGGAAGCGACCCAAATCTTCCAGGTTTGAAGAGAGCCTCCATAAGTCCAAGGTGTTGTTGACTGGGGCAATTTTGGTGCGGGCACGTTTTGGGTGAGATGAGGAGGAAGCTATTGTGTTTGGTGATGGTGGAGGAACAAGGTGGAGAGGCTAAGGTTGATAATGGAAGAGAGAGAGAGGGAGAAATGAAAATGGAAATGGAAATGGAGAGGTGAACAGGTAAAGAGGGAAAATAGAGTGTAGAGGAAATGGTGAAGTGAAGATCAGAGATGCGTGTGGGTTATAAATAAAGAGCCTGTGTTTATTCGAATAACGCGTGTGTTATTCGAATAAATACATGGTAGTTCAGCAAACAAGGCTCTCTGGGGAGTGCTATTCGAATAACTTTTAGGGTTATTCGAATAAAAAAGAGGATACTCAAAAGTCATGGCATTCTGCCAGACGTTATTCGAAATACTAGTAAGTTATTCGAATAGCCAAAGCTTTAGACTTTACTTACTGCCAAGTGTTATTCACTTTCTGGTTATTCTAATAAAACTAGAAGGAATGAGCCTCTGTCAAAAGATTTTATTCGAATAAGTGAGCACCTATTCAAATAAAGTAAACGAAGCAAATAGAGAACAAACAATTTTATTCGAATAAAAAGTGCATTATTCAAATAAGGTAACTGGAAAACATAAGAATGTGGGTTACTGACTTTTGTTATTCGAATAACCATAGGTCTATTCGAATAAATAACTAAGAACCACATATTTTTGAAGCTATTGACTACTGTTATTTGAATAGTAACAAGTCTATTCGAATAAAATGATCTGGAAAAGAGCAATAAACATGTTCCAGGCCATATTTTGTGAGGAAAAACTTACCCAATAGATGAGTACCTACAAAACAAATTCGGGGATATCTCCGACGCTTAAGTCAGTAACAATTTAAGATCAATGAATAAAAAAAAATTAGTAAATGTAAGCATTTAAACACAAGATTGATCTAAAATACCAAATTCTCTTCTTAAATGAAATAAAGTTTCTTTAGGCAAAGGTTTTATGAAAATATCAACAAGTTAATTTGTTGTTTCAATAAACTTTAACACACAATCACCCTTTTGAACATGATCTCTTATAAAATGATGAATTATCTCAATGTGTTTAGATCTAGTGTGCATAATGGGGTTTTTAGTCAAATTGATCGCACTAATATTGTCACATCTTATAAGAATGTGATTTAGCTGAAGACCAAAGTCTAGAAGTTGTTGTTTCATCCAAAGGATTTATGTACAACAACTTTCGGCTGCAACATATTCAGCCTCAGCAGCAGACAATGCCACACTATTTTGTTTCTTGCTATGCCAAGAAACTAGGGAATTGTTAAGCAAGTGGCACGTCCTACTAGTGCTTTTCCTATCCAATTTGCATCCAGCGAAATCAGAGTCAGAATAATCAATAAGACTATAAGTGGCACCCATGGAATACCACAAAACCCACTTGTGAAGTGCCACCAAGATATTTCATAATTCGTTTAACTGCACTTAAGTGTGATTCTTTAGGATTAGTTTGGTATCTTGCATACATACATACACTAAACATAATATCAAGTCTACTAGCAGTGAGATAAAGAAGGGATCTAATCATACCTCTGTACTTAGTGATTTTTACAGGATTACCTGCTTCGTCCTTATGCAAGTAACACGAGGTGCTCATTGGTGCGTCCATATGCTTCAAGTTGTCCATTCCAAATCTTTTGAAAAGCTATTTGCAATACTTGATTTGGCTAATGAATGTTTTATTCCTTGATTGCTGAATTTGAAGCCCAAGAAAGAATTGAGCTCTCCCATCATGGACATCTCAAATTCACTTTGCATAATGTTAGCAAATTCCTTACGCAGAGTTTTGTTAGTGGCACCAAAGATAATATCATCTACATATACTTGTATAAGGAGTATGTCATGCTTTTTATTTTTGCTGAAAAGGGTTATATCGACTTTTCCTCTTGTAAAACCATTTTCTAAGAGAAACTTACTCAACCTTTCATACCAAGCTCTAGGAACTTGTTTTAAGCCATATAAAGCCTTTTTCAGTTTGAAAACATGGTTGGGTAGTTCATAATTTTCAAAACTCAGAGGTTGTTCAACGTATACCTCTTCTTGAATAAACCCATTTAAAAAAACACTTTTAACATCCATTTAATATAATTTAAAATCCATGATGCAAGCAAAAACAAGTAACATTCTAATAGCTTTTAATCTAGAAACAGGTACATATGTTTCTTCATAATCTATACCTTCTTCTTGATTATATCTTTTTTGCTACAAGCCTAACTTTATTTCTTGTTATTAGGTCAGCTTCATCAAGCTTGTTCTTAAAGACCCATTTGGTACCTATAATTGGATGATCATTGGGCCTTAGAACTAATTCTCAAACTTGATTTCTTTCAAATTAGTTTAGCTTCTCTTGTATGACCAAGATCCAATGTTCATCGTTAAAGGCTCCATTTATATCTTTAGGTTCAATTTGAGAAACGAAAGTCATATGGTTACATGCATTTCTAATTGAGTTCTGAGTACTTACACCTTTGGATACATCATTAATTACTTGATCAAGTGGATGGTATCTTGAGGTTTGCCATTCTTTAGAAAGGTCAATGACTTGTGAATCTTCTTGATTTGGGGGGTCCTCTTGACTTTCTTCTTGTTTCCTTTCTTCTTTGTTGTCTAAGTGTGTTTTTGCCAAAGCCTCTACAACATCATCAACAACAAAATCCTTTCTTGGTCCATTTGGGTTAGATTCATCAAATGCAACATGAATGGACTCTTCAATTATCATAGTTCTTTTATTATATATTCTAAAAGTCTTGCTATGATTTGAATAACCTAGAAATATACCTTCATCAAACTTAGCATCAAACTTTCCTAAGTTATCCTTTCCATTGTTTAAAACAAATCATTTACATATAAAAACATGAAAATGTGAGACATTTGACTTCCTTTCCTTGTATAATTCATAAGAGGTTTTCTTTAAAATATGCCTAATTAAAGCCCGGTTCATTACATAATAAGCGATACTTACCGCATCCACCCAAAAACACTTAGGAAGATAAGCCTCATTAAGTATAGTTCTCATCATTTCTTCTAAAGATTAATTTTTCTTTTCTACAATTCCATTTTGTTGTGGAGTTCTAAGGGTAGAAAAATTATGCTCAATGTCATGATCATCATAAAAGGTTTCAAAAACATTATTTTCAAACTCACCACCATGGTCACTTCTTATGGATGTAATTGAAAAATCTTTTTTCATTTTAGATAATTTTGGCAAGTTTCTTAAAAGCTAGAAATGCATCATTTTTGTGAAAAAGAAATAAAGTCCATGTGAACCTAGAAAAATCATCCACAATCACTAATGTATAGTAATTCCTACCAAAGCTCATAGTTTTGGATGGTCTAAAAAGATCCATGTGCAAAAGTTATAAAGGTTTAGAAGTTGAAATAATATTTTTTGCTTTAAAAGAGACATTTACTTGTTTTTTCTTTTGACATGCATCACATAATTTATCTTTTTCAAATATAAGCTTTGGTAGTCCAATTACTAGCTCTTTAGAGACTAACTTGTTTAAGTGGTCTATGTGAATGTGTGCAATTCTTCTATGTCATAACCATGAATCATCTTCTTTACTTAAAAAACATTTCGCATCACTTAAAAATATATCATCGAGACTAATCATATAAATATTATTGACTCTATAACTAACAAACTTAACATGCTTATCATCTTTTCCTTTAATTATATAATAATTTGAATTAAATATTACTTTATTTTCTTTATCACATGATTGACTAATATTGAGCAAGTTATAATTCAACCATTCAACAAATAATACATTATCAATAGATGAGTTAGGATTTTTATCGACTTTGCTGACTCCAACAATTTTTCCTTTATTATCATCTCTATATGTTATGTGTCAGTGAGTCTTGGGGACACGCAATGAAAATTTAGAGTCGTCTCCGATCATGTGCTTGGAGCATCCACTATCGAGGTACCAATTTGAGCTCTTTGCCTTCAAGTACACCTACAACACAAATTTAGTTTTTAATTTTTTGTACCTAAATTTTTTTAGGTCCTTGAATGTCAGTTTTTGGTATAGTACCCGTAGGAACCCAAACCATTTTTGTCCCAATTTTTGTGTTGATATTTTTCCTTGCATTGCATGTTGATGCACTGTGCCCTTTCTTCCCATAATAAAAACATTTAATAAATGGGCTACTAGAAGTACTTGAATGAACAAAGAAATTTTTATAGAATTTTTGCTGATTTTTCGGTTTATAACCTATCCCAACTTTTTGAAAAACATCTCTTTGTTTTCCTAGCAAAATATTTAAATTATCTTTTCCAAAAGTGAATTTAGAAATAGTGTTCTTTAAATCTTTAATTTCTTTTTCAAGCATATGACATGAAGAACAAGATGAAGATGTAGAAGCATGTGAAGAACAAGTTGTGTATGCATTAATTAATCCTAATGTTTCATTTTCGATTTTTAATTCTTTAATTTCTTTATTTAAAATAAGAATTTGGTTTTCTAAAGAAGAAATTGTTTTCTTTGATGAAGAAATTAATTTTGTGAGCCTTAGAGATTTATTATGCAGTTCGTCAAAGGCATCTTGAAGTTCATCATAAGAAGGTAATAAATTAGGATTAGAACTTACTTCATTGTCACTTTTTTTTTCTTCTTCTCCTTTGGCCATAAGACATAGATGAGCTTACTCGCTATTTGAGCTATCAGTTGAGTCTATATTGTTGGCATCCTATGCTATGTAGGCTTTTCTCCCTTTCCTTTCCTTAAAAGGTTTCTTCTCAAATTTCTCAATCTTCTTTTGATAAATTGGACACTCCATTTTCATGTGTCCTGATTTTTTGCACTCGTAGCAAGTTGGAGTTGAGGATGTTCCTTCCCCTTTGAGATGAATTTTCTTTGGAGGAAAAGACAGTTTTCTTTGGTTCTCCTTTTTCCTGAGAAACTTATCAAATTTTCTTACCATAAGGCTGAGGTTTTCTTCATTTAGTTCAAGGTTCTCTGTACCTTCTCTGCCCTCATCATCATTATCATCAATTGCTGAGGAGGTGGCTTTGAGAGTTAGTCCTTTTTTCTTCTTATCATTTTCTTCACTTTGCCTTAATCTGCTCAGCTTCAATTCATGTTCGTGGAGTTTTCCAAAAAGTGTAGCTAGTGATATTGTTGACAAATCCCTTGATTCTAATATATCTGTCACTTGGGTTATCAAAAATCCTGCTCAGACATCTCAAAACTTTGTTAATCAAATCTTCATTAGAAAAATTCTTTCATAATGATGTAAGATTATTAATAATATGGGTGAACCTTTTTTGCATTTTCTGAATGCTTTCTCCTTAGTTCATTTTAAATAATTCATATTCGCGAGTAAGAGAATTGATTCTTGATCTCTTTATTTCACTAGTACCCTGATGGGTAACTTGTAAAGTGTCCCATATTTCTTTAGCAATTTTACAGTTTGAAATTCTGAAAAATTCATCATATCCCAAGGCAGTAGTAATGGTGTTTTTGACTTTCAAATTATGTTGAACTTTTCTTTTATCCTCATCAGACCAATCAATTCTTAGTGTTTCAGTTTTTACACCATCGATCACTCGTGTAGGTATAAATGCACCATTTTCAATAGCATCCCATACATCTAGATCAATTGCTTCGATGAAGATTTTTATTCTTTTCTTCTAATATGTGTAACCATCCCCATTGAAAAAGGGTGGTCGGTTTATGGAAGATCCCTTTGAAAAATCATTTGAAGAAGTTATGTTCTCTTAAAGCTGCTAAGCTCTTTAAACAAGAGTCTAGCTCTGATACCACTTGTTACCAAGTGACTCCAGTACTCAAAAGGAGGGTGAATTGAATATTTAAAACTTTTCGCAAACGCTTATAAAACAAACTTTATTGAAGCTATTTCTTAAAAGAATGTGGATGCAGAGAAAGGATGGAAAGCCTTAAGAATAGAAAATAAATAAATAAGCAATAATAACTAAATTGCAGGAAATAAAAAGGTAAATATGAGAAGAACAGATGCAATATTTATCTTGGTTCAGTCATCAAACTACTTATGGCCTACATCCAGTCCTCGAAATACTATCTAAGATTTTTTTCACAATCAATACAATCTTAAACAGGTGCTTGTAACCTTTACAACCAAGAGCACTTTTCACACATAGGGAAACTCTACCTTTGTACTAAAGTCTCACTTTTCAGGGATACCTCACCCTTACACAAATCTTTGAGGGATGTCTCACCCTCGTTACAAAGAAGCAGAAAATAGATGAATAAAAACTCCCACAAAGAATAAATAATATAACTTGAAGCACTAAGAAGCTCTCTTAAGGATATCTCAAAATTTTGACGAAAAGAGCATAAAAAGTATGAGAAAATTGTAAATCACGTATTAGAGTAAGCAAGAATTGATTCAGATAGTTAGGCAGCTTGCAAAGGTGACCCAAGGTCTCTATTTATAGAGTTCTCAAAGAAACTTGCTGTTGGAAAAATTAAATCACGTAATTAATAAGAATATGGTTGTTTCTTTCTAAAATTGTAACTCGTGTTTATTTGAATAGCCTTTGGGTTATTCGAATAACACGTTTTGAAAAGTTTCGTAAAAACCAGTTCTGATATAGGTTATTCGAATAACATGTGAGTTATTCACCTTTTCTGCAAAATAGATTTATTCGAACAACCATTGAGTTATTCGAATAGTTCATTAAAAACGCAGATCTTTAAAAACCTTTTATTTGAATAGAAAGTGTGTTATTCGAATGATGTTTTTGAAAATACATGAGTTTAGGAGATTTAAAACATGTTTATTCGAATAACTCTGAGGTTATTCGAATAACCCTAAATAAAACAGGATTCTGATGACTTGGTTTATTCGAATAAAGAAGACTTTATTCGAATAACCTTGTTTAGAAAACAATTGTAAACAATTTAGAAAGCTTCTAGTTGGTTTCCAAAAACATTAAAACTATTTTTATCTTATTTTGCAAGATTAATGAGATATCCAAAAAAAGCTCCGTATAAAGAAACTCTAAGTCCTAAAGCTAATCTTGAAGATCTTGGACTTGGTCTTCTCATCATCTTCATGTTTGTTATCATCAAAACTAATCTTCACTGTTGCATAGTTAATCACATTGGGTCCACTATCTCAGGCTACGGTCAGTTACGCTTAATCACTGTAAACTATGGTGGGTTTATGGGTTAAGATATGGCTCAAAAGGGTACAAGTTAGAACCTTTGAATACTCTGCTTGACCCTGAGGTGCATTCAAGTAGATTCCTCAATTTGGCCATCTTACGTATGCATCAGAATATTTGATCTTTTTTGGACCTTGTATTCCTCAAACCTTGTCAAGGTGTGGTAACCTTGGGGGTTACGTCGCGCCATGGTACTTGGGGACTCGAGGTCATGCCTGATATACTGGATTGGATGGAGTTAGGCCAAGGTATTCGTGGACTCGAGGTCACGCCCGATATAATGACTTTGATGAAGTTGGGCCAAGGTATTCGGGGACTCAAGGTCACGTCTAATATATTAGCTTTGATGAAGTTGGGCCAAAGTATTCGGGGACTCGAGGTCATGCCCGATATACTGGCTTTAAAAGACGAGCTGAAGTGATTGAGGGCCTATGTTATTCGGTATTGGCTTTGGATGAAATGACAATTGTACAAAGAACCGATTCATTGATATCCAAGAGTTTTTACACTATAGAAGTAACAATAGTCATCTATAGTATTTCCTTAATTTGTCTGCGTTCTAGAAGTTTTTGATGGCTTTGCCTAAGAAGGTTTCCAAGGTGTAGGCCCCTGTATTGGTTGCGGAGGTGACTCTATATGGTCATTTCCAATTAGGAGCTAGCTTTCCATCTCTCACATTTTTCCCTTTGATATCCGTCCTTCGCAGCATAAGATCGTCAAGGTTGAATTGTCATGGAATCACATTGAAGTTGTATCACGCGATGATTTTCTGCTTGAGGACTGCTTCCCGAACATGGGAAATATGATGTCCTTTCTTTAGCAAGTCGAGCTCTTAGTGAATGAGGTTCGGATTGGTTTCCTCAGAGAAGCTTTTCTTCCTTTAACTCAGCTATCATATTTCCACCAAGATCATAGCCTTACAACCGTAAGTCAACTTAAAGGGGATTTCTTCAATGGAAGAGTGTGGTGTGGTCCGATATACCCATATGACATGATCGAGTTGTTCCACCTAGTTCTCTTTGGCACTTTTAAGTCTTTTTTTGATCCCTCTAAGAATTACCCAGTTTGTGGCTTCAGCTTGCTCGTTGATTTTCATATGCTCCACTGAGGTGAAGTGTTGCTTGATCTTGAGTACATCCAGGAAGTCCTTGAAATTCTTATCCACGAACTGGGTTTGTCCATGACGATTGATTCCGGGACTCCAAACCTGCTAATGATGTTCTTATAAGTGAGCTTCTGGATTTGTACGAAGGTGGTTGTGGCCAACGGCTCCGCCTCAATCCATTTGGTGAAATAATCGATAGCTACTACCAAGTATTTAACTGGTCTTAGTGCTTGAGGAAAAGGGGCCTAAGATGTCAATTCACCATCGGTAAAATGACAAGGAGACATATATCGTTGACAATTCTTCTGGTGGTGCTGAGTAAACATCTAAATGACATTGGCATCGGTCATATTTTTGCATATATTCCATGCTATCAGCTTCTATGGTGGGTCAATAATATCCGACCTTCAACACTTTTCACGCCAAGGATTTACCTCCTAAATAGTGCCCTGAGCTTCCTTCGTGAATCTCGGTCATGGCGTATTATGCTTCTTGGGGACCGAAACATTTGAGGAGGGGGGAAGAGAATCCTTGGCGATACAACTGATGGTCATAAATGGTGTACCAGACTGCAGTCCGTATCACCTTTAGGGCTTCTTTGTGGTTCTCTGGCAGTGAGCCATTGCGGAGGTAGACAAGTATTAGTGTCATCCAGGTTTCTTCATCTCCCAATAAGAGGACTTCATTGTCCAAGATACTGGGAGTGAATAAGGTGTCCTGGATCACAGACTTGTTATTGCCTGGGCTTTTTATGCTAGCCACTTTTGATAGGATGTTGGCTCTTGAGCTCTGCTCCATTGGGATGTGCTCGACCTTAATACTATCAAAACTTTCTATCAGTCTTTTAACTCTGGCTCAGTACTTCTACAGTAGGGGCTCCTTAGCCTGGTATTCCCCTTTTATTTGAGATGTTGCCAGCTGCGAGTCACTGCATAAGACTATGTCTTTGGCTAATATCTCCTTGGCCATGTTTATTCCTGCTATGCACGCTTCGTACTTGCTTGGTTATTGGATGTGGGGAACTTGAACCTCAATGAATGTTCTAGTATGAGGCCGACTTCGTTTTCCAGCATGACCCTAACTTCACTATCTCTGAGATTTGAGGATCCATCGATATAGATGGTCCAATAATGCGTTCTTGGGTAGCCAGAGTCCGACGTGAGTTCAACCAATAAGTCAGATAATACTTGAGCCTTTATAGTTGGTCTGGGCTCATAGGTGATTATGAACTTGGAGAGCTCTACCGACCAAGCGATCATTTTGCCAGCAAGATCTGACTTGTGTAGTACTTGATTATTGGCTAGTCCATTTTCACTACGATAGGGTGACATTGGAAGTATTGTCTCAACCTTCTCGTAGTGATTATTAGTGCTAGAGCCAACTTCTCGATTTTTTGGCAACAGATCTCTAGACCTTGGAGGACTTTGCTAACAAAGTAAATCGACCTTTGAACTTCATCTGACTCTCTTATCAGAACTGAGTTGATTGCTTCGTTGCTAATAGAGAGGTAGGTGTATAGCGTTTCATTAGGGTTCAGTCCTGTCATAATAGGTGGAATGGATAACATCTTCTTCAACTCTTAAAACATAGCCTCATATTCCGGGTCCACTCGAAGTTCTTTCTTTTTTTTTTTTAAGTTTAGAAAAAGGGGAGAGACTTCTGAGTGACTTTAGCTAAGAAACGTGTGAGGGCGACGATCTAGCATGTCAACTGTTGCACTTCCTTAATCGACTGAGGACTGCATATGTCGAGTACAACTTGACCTTTCTCCGGGTTGGCCTCAATGCCTCAGTTTATCAATAAGAACCCTAGAAATTTACCAGCATGTACCCTAAATGCACATTTCTCTAGATTCAGCCACATATTGTTCTTCTAGACCTAACAAATAGCTCCTCCAAGTCTTTAACATGGTCATTGGAGTCTTCCATCTTTACTATCATGTCATTGATATATACTTTCAGCATTTTACTAATTTATCCCTCAGAAACCTTATTCATCACGATTTGGTAGTTTACTCCTGCATTTTTGAATCTGAATGGCATGACCCGATAGTAGTAGTTCCTCATCTCGGTTATGAAAGAGGTTTTGTCTTCATCTTCCAGGTTCATGGGATCTGGTTGTATCCAAAATAAGCATCCATGAAGGAAAGTAGCTTGAAACCAGATAAGTTGTCCACGAATTTGTCAATGTTGGGAAGTGGGTAGGGGTCTTTTGGACACGCTTTGTTGAAGTCAGTGTAATCAATGCATATACGCCACTTCCTGTTAGCATTCTTGACCAGGATCATGTTAGAGAGCCAAGTGGTGTATGAGACCTCTTTGATGAACCTGGTGTTCAGAAGCTCCTTCACTTGTTTCTAGATCATCTCTTGCCTTTCTGGGCCCACCTTTTTTTTTGTGCTAGGCCACCAATTTCATATTCTTCATAACAGAAAGACAGTGGCATATGAATTCTGGGTCTAGACCTAGTATGTCTGCTGAAGTCCAAGCAAATAGATTTTGGTTTTTCTGTAGGATCTTAGATAGTCAGGTTTCATTTCTTGATTAAGTTATCCCTCAATCTTGGTTACCTGGCCTGACTTTGAGCCAAATTAAGGGATTCGAGCTCTCCATTAGGTTGGGGACGTGTACCACAAATCTCTTCACACACGTCCAAGTCAGTCACGAGGACGTTAACAGAATCCATGGTGACCAGAGTCAAATCCAAATGTTGGTTCGTCGTACGTGGTCTTTTGACAATTTTTAAACTCTCATTGTAGCACTTCTTCACCATGACTTGGTCTTCCTTTATTGTCACGACCTGTTCTAGTGGTCTAAAAACTTCATAGCCAAGTGGGTTGTGGAGATCACAGCCCCAAAGGTGTTGAGCAAAGGGCGACCCAAAATAACATTGTAGGCAGAAGGGCAGTCAACCACCAGAAACTTGACTTTGATAATCTTAAAGAGAGGATCTTTCCCTAGAGTAAATGTGAGTCTAAATATACCCCAACCGGGGTGATCATGTCCCCTATGAACCTGATCAGCTCGCTGGAGTGGGGGGTGAGCTCTTCCTTTGATAGTCCAATCTTATTGAATAGGTCTAGGAACATTATATCTACTGAGCTTCCCTGATCTACGAATATTCTTCGAATCTTGGCATTTACAATTATTCTGAAAATGATCATGGGGTCGTCATGATCTGAAATGATGTTTACATAGTCTTCATTAAATAACGAGATCAGAGGGATCTGCCTTGACCTGCTTCCCGATTTGGGTTCTGTGACGGAGGCCACACTCATCATAGCTCGCAGGGCCTTATTCTTGGCATTTTCCGACTCCATGTCGCCCGCAAATCCTCTTGAGATGGTATGTATCACTCGAGTTAGTTTGGCGTGGCGATGGCATCTTTGTCTGCTCGATCCTCAAAATTTCTTGGGGTAGGTGCTCTCTGTAACACCCTCAATAACATGTTAGACTTGTAAATGATTACAGAGGTATCCTAATACTTGCTTGACACACCAGCTTAGTTTTGTGATAAACTGAGTCAGTTTAGACACTTTATTGCAACATATAAATTAAAAAGTAGCTTAAAAATGACTCAAATAGTAGCATAAATTGCTAAGTTAAGATAAACAAGTATGAATAACTTGTTTCTAAGTCACAAATGAGTTAAGTAAGGTGTAGTTAAAATTTGAGAATAATCAGAGTTCGTTTAGTATTTTCAAGCATACTAGTTGTGTGTTTTAATACCGATTGACTAGCAGCAGATATAGAAAAATAGAATAAATATGAAACAACAATTTAGATGAATCTTAATATTTATTTTAAAGTTGTTGAAAGTTGAAAAACTTGAATTAGCATAATTCAAGTATCCTTAATAGATATAAGTTTCAGCACAGAAACTTAAGTTCTTTTTCTCCTTATTTTTTCTCTTATCCCACGAACCTAGCAAAAAACAGAGAAAGAAAGAAATGAAGGGGAAAAGAGAGAAAATGGAAGAAAAAAAAGAAGGGGAAAAGGAAGAGAAGAAGAAAGACCCAAGGAGAGAATCTAAGGCAAATATCAAGGCTTGAAGATCATCTACACCAAGAGGTAAGGGAGCTTTTTACTCACCAATTTCATCTTTGTGTTTTAAGGTTGAGTTTGGGATTGTGGATGATTAAGTTTTGTTCATAACCTAGTTTAGATGGTTTTGAGTTAGTGTTTTAATGACTCTAACATGTTAGAAAACATGATTAGAGTTGCCAATCACGTAGAACCCATGAGTTTGAGGAAAGAGGTGAGATGATTATGAGAGGGAGCTACATGCTGCCTTATTTTCTGGTGCAAACCAGTTTTTATAACCAGTTAGAGAGGCTCCCTAACCGATTATTGAGTGTGGGCAGAACATGAACCATTGAAGGATAACCGGTTATGGTTTTCCATAACATGTTATCCATGCCTTTTTATGTTTCATGTAAAGTCCTAACCGGTTAGGCAATGTGCCTAACCGATCATCATAACTAATGGTGAGTCTCTGACTTTACCAATAATCGGTTAGGACATTCACCTAACCGATTATGAAGAGGTCCAGAACAGATTAAAGAAAGGCCTAACCGGTTAGCTGAAAGGCCTAATCGGTTAGGAACACCTCTAAAAACAAAAAAAGAAGGTTCCAACTGATTACTACACATGGGTAACTGGTTATGAACAATGGAAAGATAGAATTTTTCATCCTTTGGATTAAGAGTAACCCTAATGAAGCAATGTAATTGTAGTTAGTAACCCAATCAACATAGTTTAAGGAAGTTTGGAGCTCTAGGAGCCCTAAATAAAGTTTGAGTGCATAATGACTGCTTCAATAGTTGAGGTTGAGTTGTATATGCAAGTTTTTAGAGAAAGTACTCTTTCCTCTCATCAAGTTGAGTTGTATATAAGAAATGGTTCCCTTAGGGTTGAACCTAGAGATTGATTCCCTTAGGGTTGAACCTAGAGATTGATTCCCTTAGGGTTGAACCTAGAGATTGACTCCCTTATATAATAAAGGTTGAACCATAGTAAATTGGATCTTTTATGTAATAAGGTTGAACCCTAGTAAATTGACTCCTTTATGTAATGAGGCTGATCCATAAGAGATGGAACCCTTATGCAATAAGGTTGATCTAAAGTTTATCACAATTCCTAACTAAGGAAGCGAAACAAGCCCTTTGACCTAGTAAAGGAGTGAGATAAACACTTTCCTAAAGGTAGAGTTGTGATGAGTATATCATATGCCAGCCTATAAATGAGTTATGTCCTATGCTAGGCTATGGATAAGTGTATCCTATGCTATGCTATGGATGATTATATCCTATGTTAGGCTATAGATGAGTTATGTCCGATGCTAGGTTATGGATGAGTTATGTCTTATGTTAGGTTGTGGATGAGTATAACCTATGCTAGACACTTGTTTAATATCGATAACAAGATATGAGTTATAGTTTGTAAATGTACCCTTATGTATATTTATATTAGTGCCATGAGATATATGTGTATTACTGAGAATTTTTATGTTCTCACCCTTTTTATGTTTCATGGTTAGCAGGTCAAAGCCCTACAAGAGGGAATTAAAGAAGAAGAAAACAGAAGAATTATATTAATTTAATTTTAATGTTTTTAGTTCAAAGCTTATGTAATTATTTATATTTGCTTTGAATATGTAAAAGTTGCATATATGTATAACTTTTAGATATGACTCTCCATAATTATTTATTTAGATGTTATGAATTAGTTGATGATTAAGTTAAAAGTAGCATGACTGATACTGATTATCCAGATATATGTCGAATATACTAAGGTACCGGTATTAGGCTATTACACTCTCTGTCCAGTATTTCTAGGAGGCGCTCTTAAGGGGCTTAGGCGTTGTGTCACTAGAACTCGTAGGGAATGAGGGGTGAGATTTCCTCTTGAGGATTGAGTCTTTGTCTCGTCCTGCCAAAGTTCCAAATGAGCTACGGCTGGCTCCGAAAGAGGTTCGCGAGGATTAGGGGTCGACATTTCTTTTTCGACGTGGTCACCAAGGCGTTCCAATGCCAACACTCACGGTCCAGCATCCTCCAAGGTTGCCCTTTGTGGACCGAGATGTTGCATCGTCTGAACTCTAGTGGGAGGGGGGAGATTCTCTCTTGTGAAAGAAGTCTTCTGCCCATCCTGCTTGGTTTCCGGTCGGGCAGTGACTGATCTCAATATAGGCTCATCAACAACAACGTTAGACGCTAGACGACGATTCACAGATGGTGGGTTGCATGCAGCAGAGGCACGATTTGGGTTGGTTGAGGCTCGCCTCTTCCTCATGTTCACCACGTTGATGGCTGCTCTTTGAGAGTATTGAAAGTGGTGGTGAGAGTAGAAATTTATGATTCCCACATACGACACCAATGTTCAAAACTGGGTTATGAAGGTTACCTCAGAAAATAATATGTGGTGGATTCCTCTGAAGCACAGCAATGACTGCCGATAGAGCGAGGGGTGGGTATATGCAAAAATCACTTTGACACCCAAGTCAGTAGCTGCATAAAGAGGATAATGTGTAATGGAATTCAGGCATACATTTATCCTCTTGTCTAACCTTTATATATAGATATATGAGCATGTAAAAACTATTAGGGGGATCTGAGCAATTCAATACATTTTGTACGTTGTTCCCTTAGAGTACGAAAAAATGTTATTCCATATGATCTATCTCTTTCCTCCCAGTGGAGTGGTGTTTCTTTTTTTTTTTTGGTCGAGAGGGAGACATATTTAGTGAATAAGCTGCTTCATGCGCATGACACTTCCAAATGCCAGCTTGATGAGTTAGACTGCTCTAGTTCTATGAGTCCATGACCCGCTCTAGAATACTCATAAATTCTTTCACCAATCAATTTTCAAAATTTTAATTCAAACAAGTACTAATTTTGATCTTCGTAAATATTTCAATTAAAAGTTCATTCTTAAACATTTTTATCATAAGTTTTGCTTAAAAAACCAAATTAACCATAGTTATTATTTTACAAATTTATTGTAATAATTAATTTACGCACCAACTTTTAAGGTTTTTTTAACGGAAAAAGGGTTTAAGCAATAAAATTGACGAAGAAAATTATAGCACCATTTCATTTTTCTTTTTTATACTTAACACAATTTACATTCTAAATCATTTTGTTATGCATCAAGGCCAAACCCACACACAAGGGAAAAAAAAAGAAAAAAAAAAAGAAAGATTTGATTAAGGTGTTTGTTTCCTCCAATCCAACCTCTCTCTCTCTCTCTCAAGGCTGATAGCCGCATGCTCTCTCTCACTCCACCCACCTCTCAGTTCCTCCGTCGCACCGCATCCGCCACTGCAGCCGCCTTCTCCGCTCCCAACCACCGCGCACTTTCCGCCTCTCTGGTCGCCATCTCCGTCTACGATACGACGGTAGCTTGTGGTCCCACAACTCCTTCTTCCTCAGGTTATCTCTTTCTCTCAAATTCTCCCGATACGATACGATATATTGTTATAATTGCCTCTCTCTCTTATCGTATTAGAAAGAAATGGATGTAATAGCTATATGAATATATGTTTGCTTTCTCTTTCGTTTTCAGTGAATAATTTTTTTTTGTGTTTTGATTTGCGGGATTCATAATTTCATTATTTTCTCCATCATCGTTACTAACCCCCTTGCGTTTGTGTGGTACACATAGATACAGATACAGTGTGGTTTGGGTGTTATTTGATGATTTAAAAGGGAGAATATGAATGAAAGACCGTGGGTTTGGTTGCGAACAAAAATCATGGTTAGGGTAAACAATAGTGAGACTGGGAGATCCTTCAAAATTAGGCAATCACTTTGGTTAATTAGGGTTTTCGACAGCGTTGATTGTGAAATGCCAAATGTGTTTTTCGCAATTTCCTGGGGGTTCATTTGTGATTGACCAGCAACTTTGAGCTGTTGATCACTTTGTTCTGGACTGTATTTAGCTTGTGCTAGCTTAGAGTGGTGAAATTATCATCACTCTGCATTGTCCTAGACGATGATGATGTTGGGTAGGTGGAGATGTGGTCGGTCCTAATACGTGTAGTATGATACTATGATGTGTTGTTCTAATTTGGAATCAGCTGCACATTTGTTTCTATATTGCCCAGCAGCTACATTTGCAGTGGGCATTTTGGAGTGTTTGATGAACCTTGGGTGTGTCCTCAGAACCTGGATGATTTTCTTATCATTAAGTTCAGAGGTTGACCAGTAGTAAGGACTAAGGAAGGAAAAGCTCTTTGGCATGGCTCTATTATTGCTGTGCTCTCTACTTTGGTGCCTTTGATTAGAAAGGAATGCTAGGATTTTTAAAGGTGGGTCTCTATCCTTTGTCATGCTATGCAACATGATTGTTTTCTTGGCCTCACTGATGTTCAGCACAAGGATTCTTAGAGGGAGTCCATGAGGACGATTTGCACTGGGAACGGAAAGCTATTTTGTATTAATTGTTTTGTTTGGGGTATGCTTTGTTTCTGTTTGATGGCTGGCTTTCTTTTTATTTTTTTATTTACTTAAGGAGAATTCCTTGTTCTCCCTCTTTTTGTATTCCTTCTGTTCTTATTATTAAAGATTTTCTGTCAAAAAAAGGAAAAGTAATTGAAAAGAGAAAGTGGATGTGTGGGAAATCAAGAAATAAAATGGAGATTGAGCTATTATATATATTTTTTTTTGATAAAAAAAGAAATATTATTAGATGAGAAGAAGAGAGTACAAAGATAGAGGATAAGGAATCCTCACAAAAAGAAAACTAAAAGAAACAACTAAAACATATGTGGGGAAAACATGCAACAAGGCATACCAATCCCTTTGTATGTCTACCAAAGAAACACCACTAAAAAGACCATGAGCAGAACACCAAAGGGATGCCGAAAGGGTAACCTTATCCCAAATGAAGTCTAGAGTCATAAAAGAGTCCTTGAAGATTCTTGCATTCCTTTCCAACCAAATACACCAAAGAACATCATAAACAGAGCATTGCCATAAAATCTTTGCTTCTTTATGAGTACCAAAACCTCTGAATTTGGTAAGGAGAAAAAGATGCAAATCCATCGGGCAAACCCAAGACTCTCCAAAGATCCCAAAAAGTCTATTCCAAAGATAATTAGCCGCAGAACAATGCAAAAAGAGATGAGCTCCTGATTCCAAATCTGAACCACACATAATACACATATTTGGAGACAAAGCAGTGAGAGGCCTGCGTTTCTGAAGCATGTCATTAGTGTTAATCCTGTTAAGAACAACAGTCCAGACAAAAGCTTTGACCTTTGAGGGAGCTTTGGATTTCCAGATGGGTTTATCCAAGACAAATCTATCCCTGTTTTGAGATTGAGTCAAGAATTGATAATAAGATTTACAAGAGAAAACTCCTGATGATTCAAGGGTCCAAGTTCTTGAATCAGGCACAGACGAAAGACGAAAAGAATCAATTAAAATCAGGAGAGACTCTAACTCACTAACTTCCCTATCATGCAAATTTCTAAAAAAATGGAAGTTCCAAGAGAAGTTATCATGAGAAAAAAATTGGCAAATAGGGGCATTATGTAAAGAAGAAAGGTGAAAAAGCCTTGGAAAAGCCTCAAAAAGAGGGACAGTGCTAGCCCAAATTTCTTCCCAAAATTAATACGAGAACCATCACCTAGATGCAAGGACAAGACAGAAGTAAAGGAAGGAAGACCTTGAGAGATAAATTTCCAAGGATTAGCATGAGAAACTCTACTTGCAGAATTGGTATCCCACCCATTCGGATGCAAGCCATACTTACTTTGAATAACATAATGCCATAAAGAAGAAGTTTGTAGAGGAAAACGCCAAAGCCACTTAGTTGCCAAAGCCTTGTTCTTGGACACCAAATTACCGATACCCAAACGTCCCTCCTTCTTAGGTCTACAACAAACCTCCCAGCTAACAAGGTGGTCTCTACTAGAAACTCCCCCTCCCAACCAGAGGAAATCTTTCATAACTCTCTAATTTCTGAGCCACAGCCACAGGAATACGAAAAAGGGAGAGAAAATAAAGAGGGATACTAGACAAACAAGACTGAATGAGAGTGATTCGACCACCCTGAGAAAAAAAGGCACCCTTCCAACAATCTAACCGCTTAGAGATCTTACAAACCACTGGGTCCCAAAAAGAAGCTGCACAAGGATTACCTCCCAAAGGAATCCCAAGGTAAGAGAGAGGCTACTGAAGAATTTGACAACCAGCTAAAGTAGCAAAAGCGGATAAAATCTAATTGTCCACATTCACACCCGCCAAACCACTTTTTGCCAAATTAATCTTAAGACCCGAAATGACCTTAAAGAACCTCAAAATAGTCAAAGAATTAACAACGGAATCAACATCAAGTTCCAAGAAGAGAACAGTATCATCGGAAAACTGAAGATGATAGACTAAAACCTCCTCTGAACCAACTGTTAACCCCTTAACCAACTCATTATTTACAGCTCTAGACACTAAACGACTAAGCACATCGACCGCAATGGTAAAAAGAAACGGAGATAAAGGATCTCCTTGTCTTACTCCCCTTTGACCCTTAAACCAAGATTTAGGTTCCCCGTTCACTATGACTGCAAAAGTGGAAGAGGATAAGCACCCCAAAATCCAATTTCTCCATCTTACCCCAAAACCTTTCCTATCCAAGACTTTGTCCAAAAAAGCCCAACTAACACCATCATAAGCTTACTCAAAGTCTAACTTAAAAACAAGACCATGTTTTCTCTTGGATCTAACAACATCCATCACTTCATTAGCAAAGAGAGCAGCATCAAGAATTTGCCTGCCTGGAATAAAAGTACTTTGGTTCTCAGAGATGGTATCAGAAAGGACCTCACTTAGGTACATGTACTTAAGTGAGGTCCCTAAATCATGTACCTAAGTAAGGTCTTTTCTGATACCTTTTGATGATATTATTGTAATTTTTCATAGGAACTACTTTAGGGAGTTCATTTAGTTGTTTTGGGATACATATGGTACAATTAGAATCCTAGTAGAATATTATATGGGTTTGGAACATTCTATTAGTGGTTTTACTTGTTGGTCTAGTTTATTTTGCCTTTTTTATTCTATATCCTAATATTATTGTGAAAGTGCTTCCCAATTTCATTAAGGTGTTTATACTACAGATAGGTCTTTAAGACTGTATTCGGCAGTCATATTATAATTTCAGCATTGAGTAGCTTCTCAGGCTTAATTGTTAATTCTCTTGTTCAAATTTCAATCTCCCTCATTCCTTAACATAACCCAGTCTCAAAGATACTATTCTTGCAGTTGCCTGTGAGAATTATTATACTTTCTAACACATATTTAAACACATCCCAGGTTTTCCATATGCACATACACACACAAATACTTATTTTAGTATCGAGTTGTTTTAGGTTACTATGTGTGTATCGTGTTGTGTTCAATGCCCATGTTTGTGTTTCATTACAGCTTCTTAGGTCTTTTTATCTTGGCACATGTTGTTTGTCTACTACCTCCTCATATTTCTTATCCTTATTTATAGTCCAGTTAGGGTTGCTGACATAATTGAGAATGAGAAGACTATGAGGTACTATTTCTTGTCTAGCATAGGGTACACTCAGAGGCATGGGTGGAATCACATATAGCTTTATTTTTTTTGGGGGTGGGGGTATTTTCAAATCACCATTTAGGTTGTAATTAGTTTTAATGAAATATAATTTTAATCCCTTTTAAATTTTTTTATTTTGCCCCTCAATCATTTTATTCTAGTTCTGCCCCCTTGAGAGGGATCATCTGGCAGCCGGTAAGGATTGCTTTAGTGGGGAAGTGGTTTTCAGCTGGAGCCAAACTGTGTTTGGCAAAGGAGATTACAAGTAATTATGGTTTTATTGTCTTACTTTGTAAAGAATGCTGCATGGTTCACATATTTCTAGGAAACCATAGGGACATGCCAAATTCTTCTCTTATTGCTTTACATGCTTAGTAAGCATTTCTCACTAAAGTTGGACAGAAGAATGTGGATTTCATATAGGTTTATTATCTTGCAAGTAATTGTTTGAGTTTCTTGCTTGTTATCCATTGAATATTGTCTCCTATTTGGCTTATTTTCATGAAATTATAAATTGACTTCCAAGGTTTAGACCTTTTTCTTTATTTTTGGTGCTTTATAGGAATAATATCAATGCTTGCTGCACATGTGACTCCCAATTAAGGCATCATCTTTTGATTTTTGTTTAATGTGTTTTGGAAATTTAGAATATCTTTCATCACAAATTTTCTGCAATTAATAAATTAAGATTTGCAAATTGTCCATGCAACATATTCCTTGCAACCGAGTTAGGAAACTGGCCTTTTAAAGCACATAACACATATATATCAGTAGCCAGTGCCTTGTGCATTTACTGTGGGTAAGATTGTTAAAATGTTAATCCTTTTTATTTAGAATATGACATCAAATTTTCTCATATTTGATCTCCTAAATTCTCTATTGATGTAGGTCCCTTTATATTTCTGGAACTGTTCCAGACAACATAAGCTGGCTTATCATACCTAGTTGGGGTTTGGAAGAGGATACTTTACAACTTGCATTATAAGAGAATTAATGGAGCTGAAAGTTTCATCTCCAAAACCAGAGTCTGTTGCTCCATCTGATTGTGTCAGTGATCCTGAGGAAAAGGAAGTGAGTGATGACGATGATGATGATCGGAATCATAAGCATCGGAGGCGAGAAGCTCGTTCTCAATCTTTGGAGAGAGATGTTTCGGAGCCTGTTATTAGCAGGCCATTCAGAAAGCGTAACAAAAATTTTGGGAATCGGCATCCATTCAGGGAAAATGAATCTCTAGCCTTTGAAACAATGAAAACTTATGGTGATGCCGCTACTGATAAAGAGTTCTACTCCAAGTTTGAAAGAAGGCATCCTGGCTTGACTCCAGTTCCTCGAATGCCTTTGGATATGAGTCAAAGACTACGGGCAAACCAATCATTTTCTGGAGATCCTAGTGGTGGCAGGGGAAGAGGCAGGGAATCTGGTTTTTGGAATCAACGTGAATCTAGGTTCAGCTCAATTGATGTTGCTTCACAAATGGTTCAGCAGGGGTCCATTCCTCCTAGCCTTTATACTGGACGTGGGTTACCAAATGTTTCAAATGCACAAAGTGCATCCTGGAATACATTTGGTTTAATTCCAGCTGTACCCAATGGTGGCCTAGATATGCTTCATCCAATAGGTTTACAAGGAACGCTCAGACAACCTATTAATTCATCTTTAAGTGTGAATATTCCTCGCCAACGATGTAGAGATTTTGAGGAACGAGGATTTTGCCTTAGAGGGGATATGTGCCCTATGGAACACGGTGTTAATCGGATTGTCATTGAAGATGTCCAGGTACCTTTCTTTCTTAAGATATTTCCTGTTGTTTAGCTAAAAGGACTAAAAGAGTGAAGTTTACATTTCAAATTGCCTGAGAAATTCTATTATAGAGTAGAACAATATTTCTGTTGTATGTCTCTTAAATGAAGAATAGACTGACTGTAGGTGAAATCAATTCAGAATTATTGCACAACAATTATGTTTCAGTTGTTCATATGCTGATGACGTTTTAATTTACGTTCTGCTAGCTTGGTTGGGGCAAAACCTGTAGCTGACCTGCTGTTGTATTTCCCAGTTTTTTTTTGGCTGTTCTAGGAGCATTTCTTATCCCTCTCTTTTGCATGTGTCTCATTTCTCTTGAATCTTAATCAAACTTTGTTTTATCAAAGAGAAAAAAAATGATAATTCATCTGAGTATTACTTATGCTGCTAGGTACATTATTGCAATAAGGGCTTATAGAGCAATGGCATGTGCAACATTGAAGCATGACTTACTTTATATTAGTTATATTAAATATATTAATCATTGAACACAACATCAAACTCAAAACATAAATAGGTCTGAGTGAAGTGGTTTGAGTGCTCAGATTCATGCTAATTGAGAACCTCACATTAAAAAAAGAAAATGTGAGGCATTGAGCCTATGAGAAGAAGTTACTAGATTTAAAAATTAGCTTCACAATTTAAAAAAAATATGTTCTTCTAATCAAATTATGCATCATTCCTCAAATTTATTTGAATAATGAATATAATCATGCATGGTAGCCATAAAAAGATGGGGGCAGGGGGGAATTTTAATAGGAAAATGTCTATTTTTAACATTGCAACACTCTAGTGTATACTTTTGCACTCATGGATGAAAACCCTTTATGTGTCTGACTGAAGCATTAGGCATCCAATAAAGGCAAAAGGAAGCAAAAACAAGGAGACTACATTTTTGTGGGAGTGTGTAGTTTATGCAATTCTTTGGTGTATAATTTTGGAGTCATGTATGAAAACCCTTTATATGTGTCCCTAGCCATCCAGAAAAGGTAGAAAGAAGCAAAAGGAATGAGGCTACATTTTTTTGGGACTGTGCAGTTTATGCAATTCTTTGATGAATTTGGTTTGAACAGAACCCTTGCATCTTTAAGGGTTATCGTTACCCATAACCTTGTTATTATTGCCCTAATAGGATAGGCTTACGGCTCCTCTATGGTGTTCTGCTCATGGTTTGTTCAAGGGAGTGGCCATTTCCAAGATGATTCTTGATTTTATCTTTCTTTCTTCTTGTTATCCTTATACTTTCTTTTCTTTCTAATAAAATATACTTTTCATCCATAAATAAAAGAAAAATAACTAGGAGATGTTTAAATTTGGACCTGCTAGCCTGCCTTATTCTTGCATGTGTTGTGTGCACAATGCCATGCCTTTTTGAATGAGCAACACAACCCTATGTTGCTGTGCTCCATGTGCCATGGCATACCATTTATAGCTTTGCCTACCTTGGATGCATGATAGTGATAACTATCCCGACTCCCAAGGAGTACATTGAGAAGATTTTTTTATTTTTATTTTAAATGATGTTCTTTATGAAAATATATCCCTCCTGCTGTCTGTTTGGTGGGGTTGCTTTTGGAATATTAGATATTCTTTTTTTTCTTTTTGGCTTATGTGCATTGTTCCTTCTTGTACTTAACATGTTTGCATACATTTTTTAATATAATGTGTACATAAATTATGTGCAATTGGGTTTTCGTAACACAAACTTGCATTTCATAGAACTTATAGATATTTAATATTAATCTTTATTGCATGCATCATATTGAATTATGTTGTACTTTCCCAGACTTTGCACTTTAGCATAATTATACAGTGTCTGTTGGTTTGGATTAGATGCGTGCTTTCTTTTCTATAGGGTTGGATTCATTGTTGAACTCACTAATTAATTTGTTCATAATTCAGGGTCTTTCACAGTTCAACCTTCCTGTTTCGCTTCCAAGTGTACACCTAATTGGAGCACCTGCTGGATCTGGATCTCTACATTCAGTAAATGCTTCAACCACTTCAATGAACAACAAATGTATACCTGGAAAAATTTGCAAGTCTGTAGTCGGTGATGATGGTTTGCCCTTGGATGGTGCGTATCCTAGTCCTGGTTGCACAAGTGGAGCCGATCTTTATGATCCTGATCAACCCCTTTGGAATGATAGTGGTCTGGAGTCTTCCAATGCACTCCTACCTCTTCAGTCATCCAAGATTGATGAAATCGAGCCCTTTTCTAGTGATGCTTCTGCCCACCATCATGTGAGGTTATCTGATGCTCCAGATAGTGACTGTCCTGTTGGAACTACCAGAACTTCTGTCAGCTCACAGGGTGCTAGTTCATCTGTCTGGGCCAGAATTGGTGGTTCAAAAAACAGATTTGACATGAAAGAAAAAACTAACTCTACAATGAGTTCCTTTCACTATCCTGAGAATCAGTTAAAGGAAGATAATGATGAATTAGTTGGTGCTAACAGTGCTTTGAGTCAAGGAAAGCAAATCATAGCAGATGATGCTGACCCAAAAGCCTTGGATGCCACTTTGAAGGCACAGACTGATAGTATGCGTAACATACGGAAACCATCGCAAAAGGCATTGCGTACTCTATTTGTAAATGGGATACCTCAGAAAAGTAACAAAAGGGAGGCTCTTCTTGCACATTTTAAGAAGTTTGGGGAAGTTATTGACATTTATATTCCATTGAACAGCGAACGAGCTTTTGTCCAATTCTCCAAGAGGGAAGAAGCTGAAGCTGCTTTGAAGGCACCAGATGCGGTAATGGGTAATCGTTTTATCAAGCTATGGTGGGCTAATCGTGATAGCATTCGCAATGATAGCATTACAAGTGGGAATGGTGTAGTAACTCCCTGTGGGCAAGCATCTGCTTTTGTTCCATCTCATCCTGTTGTCACTGATAGGGGAAAAGATATCCATCAAGCTGATGCTTCAAAGACAATTTTTGAAGTATCACCACCTTCTGATCAACCTAAGTCTGTCATCGCAGATGGACCCAAGGCTCCACCTCCTTTGCAAAAGAAGCTTGAAAACTTAGAGCATCTAAAGGAAGAACTGCGCAAGAAGCAGGAAATGCTAGACCAAAAGCGTAATGAGTTCAGGCGCCAGTTGAACAAACTTGAGAAACAAGTAAAACCTAAATGTCCTTGCTTTTAATTTGTAGTTGATGATATTTTGGTTTAGAGGCTCTTGACCTTCTGGCTTTTAGAAGCTTAAAAGGGTATGCCTGTAGTAAGTAGTGTGATTAGTTTGGTGTCAGGTAACAGGTACCATGTATCAACAATGCATATGCTGCCTTTTATTTTAAGTTGAAGTCAAGGATATCTGATAGCAACTAAATAAAATGGTTTTCATGGTTTATTGTTCACATAACTGTACTAAAAATTAGACATAGAAGTTAGGGATAATTATCTTTCTCCTGTTACATTCTGTTATCATCTTGTTTCCTGTATTGATGTCATTCCTTCTCATCATATAAACTCTGATTATTCACAGGCTACAGGACTCAAGGGTGAAGTAGTTACTGAGCAAGCTGCCAAGAGACCCAAAATGGGCATGGCATCTGATGTTGCTAAACTGGCTTCTCCTCAATCGTCTGATGCTGATCTTGGTATGGCGTCTCCACATGCAGAGGCAACAGCTGATAAGAACAAACAGTTGGTAAATACTGTATCCCAAAGTCCTAAAGCAAGTACAACAATGAGACTGCAAGAATCTACAGGCTTAAAGCAGCCAATTCAACCATTAGTGCTTGTAAATAGATTCAAATTGGACAATCGTCCCACTGCCTTTAGGATCATCCCACCTTTGCCAGCTGGTCTAGCAAATGTAAGTCTTCTCTCTCTGTACTTATTAGAAAGGAGAATTTTGCAATGGCACACCTCGTTTATTTCCTTGTTTTTAATACCGTCACTTGACTAAGACACATCCCCTGTTGGACATGCACTCACATGTGAGAATAGTAAATAATGGATTCAGACATATGTCCATATATATTGGATAAAGTGTTTTACTTCTTAAATTTGAAGCCCAAACACATCCGATCAATGTTGTAGTCTGTGATTCTGTATTCGTAGTTGTCTTTCCTAAAGTCTGAACCATTTAGGATATTTATGAAAAAGATTATGATTGGAACTTGGATCAGAAACACAAACCAGAACAAGAAATATAGAGTTTATTGTCCTCTCCTGAACTGATATCAGAGAGATATCAGAATCAGTGGGTCTGAGATGTGTAGAAACAGCAAAAACAGAAGGTAAAATACAAAAAAAAAAAAAAAGAAAAGATAGCCCAAGCTTTCGAGAGGCTTGGTCTCTCCCACCCCAAATCCTTACTCGCTAATTGCCTACCTTTCTCTCCTCTCCTCTCTTATTCCATTCCCACTACCCAATTCTGCCCGTCCCCACCTGCCACATAAGCAGGTTGTTACAAAACAAACCCACAACATGCTGATCACCCACCTTTCCCACATGCCCACATGGCCCCCCAATCCTCTGCTGCTATTCCATTCTCTCCAACGGTATACCTTAGTTATGGTATGGGAGGGTGCCTATCTAAATACTAGTTATTGTAGATAGAAAGAAACATGAAATAGTAGTGACTGGTTGAGACAGAAAAATGATAGGTTTGTCATCCTTTCTTGTGATTGTTTATATTTTTTCCTGCCTGTTTTGGATATGTATATAATGTGTACAAATTATGCTAATTGTCTTCACTCTGTTATACACGCATTCAAATAAGAAATCATACTTCAAATTCCAATAGTCACAGTTCCAAGTCACTATTATTTATACCTTCTGATGCATTGTATGGGGTGAGAGATCTGGGAGCTAGGGAAAGTTAAAGGTTTGACTCAATCCTTTGATTGGTCACCATTTAGTGGAGGAAAGGAGAAGGAGTTGGCATAATCGCACTTCCATGGGGAATTTGGTATTGTATTTTTCAATCTACCCATACAATTATTTATTTATTTATTTATTTTTTTTTTTTGGGGGGGGGGGGGAACCCTAATTATTCTAACAGAAGAGAATTAAACTAATAGTTGACACTCTTTAATTGTCATTTTTGTTCTCATTTTTATGCATAAACTTTTAATCTTTTAATTAAAAATATTTGCTGACTATTCCTTTCTTTTCCATACAACAACAACAACAACTAAGCATTTTCCCACTAGGTGGGGTCGGCTACATAGATCAAACGACGCCATTGTGTCCTATCATGAACCAAGTCTTCAGAAATGCCATTCAAATATTGATCATTTTTAACCGTTTCACTTATAGTATTTTTTGGTCTTCCTCTACCTCTAACTATTGGGCTATTCTCCACCTGATCTACTCTTCTTACAAGGGCTTCTAAGGATCTTCTTCTTACATGTCCAAACCACCTAAGGCGAGATTTTCTCATCTTTTTCACAATGGATGCTACCCTTACTTTCTCTCTAATGCATTCATTCCTAATCCTATCTTATCTCGTATGGCCACACATCCAACGCAACATTCTCATTTCCGCGATACTGATTTTGTGCTCTTGTTGGCTTTTGACCGCCCAACATTCAGTCCCATATAATATTGCGGGCTTTATAGCTATGCGGTAAAATTTACCCTTAAGCTTGAGAGACACTTTCCTATCACAAATAACTCCTGAAGCACTCCTCCATTTCATCCACTCAGCTTGAATCCTATGGTTTACATTTCCTTCTATCTCTCCGTCATTTTGTATGATGGATCCAAGATACCTAAACTGTGTGACTTGTGGTATGGTATGATCTTCAATTTTTACCGCTAAGCTTGCATTAACATGTTTCTTACTGAACTTACATTCTATATACTCCGTCTTACTCCTGCTTAGACGAAAGCCATGTTCTTCCAAAGCTCGTCTCCATAACTCTAGCTTCCCATTTATTTCCTCTCTCGACTCTCCAACTAAGACTATATCATCTGCAAAAAGCATGCACTGTGGCACTGGCTCTTGGATATGTGCAGTAAGCACATCCAAGACCAAGGTAAAAAGATATGAACTTAAAGCTGACCCTTGTTGCAGTCCTATAGTTATAGGGAACTCTTCTGTAACCCCACCCTGTGTTCTCACACTAGTTTTAGCCTCATGATACATATCTTGGATTGCTCAAATATAGGCGATACGAATTCCTTTCTTCTTCAAAGCCTTCCACAAGACCTCTCTCGGTACCCTATCGTAGGCTTTTTCTAGATCAATGAAAACTAGTGTGAGAACAAAATGTAATGGAAATGTCTTATGGCTGTCATCTATTCCATTCTCTTCCTTTCCTTTCTATTGAATTGCTTCTGGTCTTTTTCACTTTCTCTCACAAACCAAACAAAGCATAATCTTCTACATCTCCATACTGTCTTTTCTGCTATTTATATGCTTCATCACTTAAGTGGCTGCAACAGTCCTCATGTCAGTTGTAAGGGTTTTTCTCATACTTCATGCCAATTCTTGAGGAATTGCTTTCAACTCCTGCATATTGCAGAGAAGTTTCCCACCGTAAAATCCCCTGGCTATTTGTCTGATTCTTTGACTTGCCTCTCCAAAATGGGTGGAGAAAAACAAAAGTTGACTCGAGGCTTAGCACAACCTGTTACACTGCCTAGCAAGCTTTAGATTCCTTCTCGATTGGAAAAGGCAACGTCAATTGTTTATAACCCAATGAGCAAATGGTATTGATCATACCAAGTTATGGCTTCATGCAAGGTTGCTTATAGTACACCCTAAGAATGAACTACTATTAAATATTTCTTATGGTTTAAGATAGTGGTTGCTTGTTCTTAAGATTTGAAGAATATAATTGAATATCAGATAACTTAGAGAGAATTTTTGAATTGCTTGAGTAAATTGTACTTAGCAGATTGGGTTTATATATACACAAATAATTAATTACAGTATGATATTTACAAGGATAATAAAATAAGATAAACATTTCCTAGGATGCTAAGGTTCCAATGTTACTAGAAACTATAGACTAATCAAGTTCCAATGATATTTAAATTCCGACACTCCCCCTCAATAAACATCTAGCTTGTCACAAATGTATGTTATTCTTGGACCCCGAAGTGACTTGGTAGGAAGATTTGCCAATTGGTCATTAGAATTTACAAACGAAGTTGAGATTTCCTTTGAAACAATCTTCTCACGGATGAAATGACAGTCAATCTCTATATGTTTGGTTCGTTCATGGAAGACCGGATTTGAAGCAATATGAAGTGCTGCTTGATTATTACAAATTAACATCGTAGGTCCTATCTCGCAAAACTTCAACTCTTTCAAGAGTTGTTTTGACCATGAGTTCACATGTAGTGAGAGCCATAGCTCGATACTCCGCTTCAACACTCGATCTAGCAACAACATTATGCTTCTAGCTTTTCCATGAGATAAGGTTCCCTCCCGCAAAAACACAATCTCCAGAAGTTGATCTTCTATCATTGGGAGTCCCGGCCCAGTCAGCATCTGTATAAGCAACTACATTCGTATGTCCCCTGTTTGTATACACTAACCCTATTCCAGGGGAGCCCTTAATATACCTCAAAATCCGAATAACTGCATCCCAATGATCAACACAAGGAGAGTTAAGAAATTGGTTTACAACACTAACAACAAAAGATATGTCTGGTCTGGTCACAGTGAGATAATTAAGTTTTCCCACTAGTCTCTGATACCTTCTTGGATCTGAAAAGGGTTTTCCCTGATTTGGTAGGAGTTTAACATTCGGGTCCATAGAGTATCAACTGGTTTGCAGCTTAGCATTCTGATTTCTTCTAAAATATCAAGAGCATACTTTCTTTGTGACATAGCAATACCATCCTTTGATTGAGCTACCTCAATCCCAAGTAAGTATCTTAGTCAACCCAAATCTTTAGTTTCAAAATGACGAAACAAGTGTTGCTTCAGTCTTTGAATTCCTTCATGATCATTTCCTGTGATAACGATATCATCCACATAGACCACAAGATAGATACACAGGTTAGATGAGTGTGTATAAAACGCAGAGTGATCTGCTTCGTTGCGGATCATACCAAATTGCTGTAAAATTGTATTGAATCGTCCAAACCAACATCGAGGAGACTGTTTTAGACCATACAAGGATTTGTGTAATTTATAGACTAGTCTCGACTCCCCCTGAGCAACAAACCCCGAATGTTGCTCCAAATAAACTTCTTCAGCTAGATCATCATGTAAAAAGGCATTCTTGATGTCCAATTGATACAGGGGCCAGTGATTCATGGCTGCCATGGATACGAGTAGCCGAATAGAGGCCATTTTTGCAACAGGGGAGAAAGTATGACCATAGTCAAGACCAAAAATTTGGTTTAAGCCTTTTGCAACAAGACAACCTTTCAAACAATCCACCTTGCCATTAGGATCCATTTTGACAGTGAAAATCCACCGACAACCAACTGTTGATTTCCCAGGAGGAAGGGGAATAAGTGTCCATGTGTGGTTAGATTCTAAAGCTGTCATCTCATCAATCATTGCTTGCCGTCATCCTGGATGGGATAGTGCTTCCTGGACAAATTTAGGAATAGAGATAGACAACAAAACAGATGTAAAAGAATAATGGGATGGGGACAAACGATGATAACTCAAAAAATTATAAATGGGATGAGGATTACGGAAAGAACGGATACCTTTACTAAGTGCTATAGGGAGGTCTGTAGGAGAGGAATTCAGAGTAGGTGTGGACGTTGAAGAAGGAGATGAATCACTGGATTCTGGAGTAGGGACATTTTTTGGAGGCGAAGGACGAGGACAACGTTGATAGGTGATGAGAGGTCGAGGTGAAGACTGTTGGGAAGAATTTTCTAGTTCTGGTGGACTCAAAAGACTGAGGAACAGAGATCAGAGTGCTCAGGTAAGGAACTGGTAAGACTTAAGATATGGAGTCTGGTTCAACCTATGTAGTAAAGTACGGTGTTTCCTTGAAGAATGTGACATCAGCAGAGATATAAAAGCGATGAGAGGTAGGAGAATAATACCGGTAGCCTTTTTGCAGGCGAGAGTATCCAAGAAAAACACATTTAACAGCACGAGCAGTTAATTTATCTTTTCCTAGAGAAAGATCATGCATAAAACAAGTGGAACCAAAGACACGAGGAGGAATTTTATAAATGGGTTCCTTAGGAAACGAGGGAATAAGGAACTTGGTTATGTAAAACATGTGATTTATTAAGTACCCAAAAGTAAGAATAACATCCCCCCAAAATTTCAAAGGTGCATTAGCTTGTAATAACAAAGTACAGGCAGTATCAAGCATATGACGATGTTTTCTTTCGGCAATACCATTCTGTTGTGGTGTATGAGGGCAACTAGATTGATGGAGCATACCATGAGAAGTCATAAAAGAATTAAAAGGAGCAAAAAAATATTCTTTTGCATTGTCACTGCGTAAAATACGAATTGTACACCTAAACTGAGTATGGATTTCATTGCAAATATTTTGAAAAATGCTAACAACTCAGAGCGGTCTTTCATTAAAAATATCGAAGTACATCTTGAGTAATCATCAATGAAAGTAACAAAATATCGATATCCTAAAATAGAGCTGACATGACTAGGACCCCAAACATTGAATGAACAATATGAAAGGGAGATTCAGACTGATTGTTGACTTTACTTGGGAAATTACCTCGAGCATGTTTCCCAAGCTAATACAACTCACACTCAGAAGACTGCAAATAAGAGAGATGAGGAACGATCTTCTTTAATTTATTCAAACTTGGATAACCCAAACGACGATGAAGAAGGCTAGGAGACTCGGTAACAACACATATGGTAGATGATAGAGTTTGAAGATAATAGAGTCCTTGTGATTCAAAACCTGCACCAATCGTCTGCCTCGTACTCCGGTCCTTTATATGGAAAGAACCAACAGAAAAGGTTGTGGAACAATTAAGAGTGCGAGTAAGCTGACTAACGAAAATTAAGCTAAAAGGACAACCAAGAATAAAAAGAACAGAGTTCAAAGTTAGAGATGGGAGAGGTGCAGCTTGACCAACACCAGTGGCTTTAGCCTTTGAACCATCAGCGAGGGTGATGGAATGAGGAATTTTGGTGGATGCTAATCTTGAGAGAAGTGAGGGATTACCAACAATGTGGTCAAAAGCACCAAAATCTAGAATCTAGGATTCAACAGACATAGAATGAGTGAGACAAGCTGTAGAATTACCAGTGTGGGCGACACTTGCTGAACTTGATCCTGAATGGACTGCCTTAAGTTGGAGGTACTCCTTATACTCACTATTAGACAGGATTTTATGATTCTCAGTAAATTCAGTCTTTTTCTCAGTACTCGGTATTGGTGACTGTGCCATATTGGCGGATTTTTCTAGAAAACCATGTAGAGAGTAGCTTCGATCCTGAGTATGTCCAATACGTTTGCAATAGGAGCATTGAGGACGACTACCACCTCCTCCTCTTTCACTACCACGACCACGACCTCAACCTCAACTCCCATGGTTACTGAAATTATAGAAGAAGGCAATGGATTCTATTTGAGTCCCCGGAGATCCCTCTGAAGGAACTCGAAGTAGTCGATCAATGAGTTCTTCCATCGATGGAACACTTGGATTTGTCAAGACTTGGTTTCGAACATTTTCCAAATCCTTATGAAGACCATGGAGAACAAAAACCATTTACATATTATCTAGCTTATCTAATACCTTTTGAAGATCATCTCTAGGCAAAATCATCTTAATTTGCTGTATGGTGGTCTGCGCCTATTGAGATAGGAGGGTAAATCATAATCAGTCGTTTGGAGGGTTGCAAGATTATGAATTGAGTCATAGAGACGATGAATATCATTCGCAAAGACACTTTTAGCCTTTTTCCAAATTTCATAACAGGATTTATAGGGGTGATAATGCACCAATAGAGTTGGATCAATGGATTGCCACAATAAGGACACCAACTGATAATCAACTTTCTTCCACTCGTCCCGTGAATTAGCATCGATCTCTTCAGCTTTCTTAGTTAGATGACCAGAGAGTCCCAGCCCTAAAAACCACACTTCAACTGCAGCATACCAATCTAGATATTTTTTACCATTAAATTTCTCTGAGGTAATGGTGGGAGAGCCTGAAAAGGAAAACGAAATGAGACCCTTTTGTGGCTTATCAGAGGCCATGAGAGCAAGTTTAGAGATAGTTGAAAGCTCCTAAAAAGAATCTCGAACAGTGGCAGCAGAGGATGCATTTTTAGTATGAGAACAAAAGTGGGCTCCTAAGACCCACTAGTCAAACAGGGATGAATAGAGCAGGTGACCACTTGAACAAACTTAGGGAGGTCTGACGAGCAGAATTGGACCAGCGGTGACGAATTCTGACAACGAGAAGGCGGCGCGTGGAGGACTTTCTGACGATGGGACTTGGAGAGACAGTCAGAAATGGCCGTCTGAGATGACTGGAGCCCTCACTCTGACAAATGAGGGGACTTTAGACGAGGTTCCAACTTGAATAGCAGGAGCGGGATCAACCCGCTTTGATACCAACTTGAATATCAGAGAACTTAGAGAGAATTTCTGAATTGCTTGAGTAAATTGTACTCAGCAGATTGGGTTTATATATAGACAAAGAATTAATTACAGTATGATATTTACAAGGATAATAAAAGAAGATAAACATTTCCTTGGATGCTAAGGTTCCAATGTTACTAGAAACTATAAACTGATCAAGTTCCAATGATATGTAAATTCCAACAAGCCTAGAAAATAAGCAACATTAAAGCACTAAAAAACAATGTAAAACATGAAAAACGTGGGAACAACACAAGAAGCCACCGTCCAACACAGTTTTCCACACTCCCCCTCAAGCTGGTGAATATGGCATTCTCCATTCCTTGCTTGGATACAATCATATGAAATATTGGACTACTCAACCATTTTGCAAGTACATCAGCAAGCTGACCTTGTGTAAACACATAGGGTATACGGATTAAACCACTCTATAGTTTTTCTTTGATAAAATGTCTTTCAACCTCAATATGTTTTGTTCGATCATGCTGTATCGAATTATGAGTTATTCTAATTGCAGACTTGTTATTACAATAAATTTTTATCAGACTATCCCACTTGATCTTCAGATCTTCAAGAATAATCTCTAACCATAGTAGTTCACACACACTTTGAGCCATAGCTCTGAATTCTGCCTCCGCACTAGATCATGCTACCATATTCTGTTTTTTACTTCTCCAAGTCATCAGATTTCCACCAAGAAAAGTGCAATATCCTATAGTTGATCTTCTGTCCACTGGTGATCCAGCATAATCAGTATCAATGTATGCCTCAAGTACCACACCTCTATTTCTCTTAAATAAAATTCCTTTTCCTGGTGTTCCTTTAAGGTACTGTAATACTCGATATGCTACTCGCAAATGAGATTCTTTTGGATTGTGCATAAATTGACTAATCACACTTACTGCATATGCTATATCCGATCATGTGTGAGATAGATAAATAAGTCTTCCCACCAGACGCTGATACATGTATCTGCAACTGCAGCGTCTTCCTATGCTTGTCCAAGTTTCATATTGGGATCTATAGGAGTACTTGCCGGTTTGCATACTGTATGACCTGTTTCTTTTAGGAGATCCATAACATACTTTTGTTGGGAGATGAATATACCTTTCCTAGAATGAGCAACCTCAATTCCAAGCAATTATTTCAACCTTCCTAATCTTTAATTTCCAACTCTTTGGCTAAGCACTGAGTCAGAATATGTTTCTCCTTAGCATCATCTCCTGTTACTATTATGTCATCAATATACACCAAGAGAGCTGTGACTCCCCCTGAAGGAGAGTGTTTAACAAACAGTGTGTGATCGCCTTGGCTTTGTTTGTACCCCATAGCTAACATAATTCTAGCAAACCTTCCAAACCACGTTCGTGGCGATTGTTTGAGGTCATACAAGGCCTTTTTCAACTTACACACATACAAGGCCTTTCCCTAATCCAGAAGTTGGTAAAAATTGTACCCAAGACATTGAATCCAACGGAAAAGGTAACTTACTTGAATAAGTCAAAGAACAAGTACTTGAGAGCTCTTCAAGGCTGTGTAGAGAGACATTTGAAACCTCACCTTCGGTTGACATCGTGAGAGACAAAACAGAACCGTAAAAAATGTCTGAGAAGATGAACCCACTGTCCAAACAACTTGGGACTGGAGTTTCGACTATTGGAACAAGAGCATGGGTTGTCGGCGAGTTGAACAGAACCAACGACGTCACTTTCCGGTGATTGGAAGGCGGCGCGTGACGAGGTCTCTGGCGGTGGCGCTCAGGAGGATGGTCGGTCGGAGGTCTCTGAGACACCTCGTGGCCATACGTTGACGGTAGATGGCTATGAAGGCCTTGGTTGGGTTTCGGGTGCAAGGTCTGGTTGGCAATGAAGGCCAACCAAACGAAGGTGCAGCGAAAAACAGAGATTGGTTGGCAATGAAGGCCTACTGGAAAAAAGGCTGGCAATGAAGGCCGATCCGAAAAAAAAGGGCTTAGCGGAAAACAAAGAGAGTCCCAAATTGGAACTGCTCTGATACCATCTTAAAATTTGAAGAATATGAACACTGTATATTATTACTTCTGCTGAATGTTTACAAAGAGATATATATAGGGAGCTGTACATGTAAACTAGTCCCTAGAAAACAAACTAATCATGCCTAGAAAATAAGCAACATTAAAGCACTGAAAACAATGTAAAAACATGAAAAATGTGGGAACAGCACAAGAAGCTAACGTCCAACACAGTTTTCCACACTTGTAATGAACTCCAATTAAAGGGCACAAGTGTCATTTTGCTGTAGTATTAGCATAAATAGAGGTTAAGGGGTCAGTATATTTGCCGTTTAAGATCTCAGTTAATAGAATTTGCGTTCTCCCTTGCTTTTCTCTGTACCTTCTTGGTCTCCCCATTTTATTAGCAAAGTCTTGACAAGGAAAATCAACCAATGAAACTTACTATGTAGTGGGCACCTGAAGTTGTGATGATCCATATGAAGTTGATGATTGTTCATTGATCTAGAAGATTAATGAGATAAGTTAAACCTTTTGCATTGCATGAGTCTACTTTGTTAGCATGTCTCATCTTGTCAAACCTAAAAGCCCAAGTGAAATATATCTTCCTCTAGAATCGTTTTTTAATAAGAAAAATTATGAGAAATTTTATTGTGTGTCAGATGAAAATAAAGTGATTTTTATGGTTGATTTAGTAGAAGTCTATGTATTTATATGATCATTTTGTCTTAGATTTGTTACCTATGCCATTATTAAATGGGGCAGTCAGTTTCATCTTATTATATTTTTACTTAACTAATTACTGTCTTTTAGGTTGCTGTTTTGAAGGAACACTTCTTACCATATGGCGAACTTTCCACTGTAGAGCTAGAAGATGTGCAAGTCAATGATAGTAGCCAACAAGAGGCACATATAACTTTCACTACTCGTCGTGCAGCTGAAAGGGCATTTATTAATGGTAAATGCTGGAAAGACCATAATCTGAAATTCATGTGGCTGACACCTAGTAATTCTAGCAATGCCGCCGGTAGCAGAGAACGTTCTTTATCTGCTTCCAAGGAGTCTTTAGATACAAATGATCATTCTGAAGAAAAATTGGAAAACTCTGTAAACCAAGAAGCAATTGTATCAGATGATGAGCATAGAAGTTCCGAAACTAAAAATGGTTTGGAGCATATGGAAATAGAACCAGTTGAAGATCTCCAGTGTACCCCAAGGCAAGTTTCTTCTGCCAAACAATCACCTGAGGGCAATGTCAATTGAGGATCTACTAATGGTCAGATTTGTACAGCGAGGTAAAATTTTAAATCTATCAAACTTTAATTTTCAGGAGCCTATTTTTGCAATTTCTGAAAATTTATGATTCCATACGTTCCTTTTTTAATGCTCGAGACATGTAGATTTCCTTCTCTTGGCTGCCTCCTGTATTTGGTGGTATTAGTTGAATGGTTGTTTCTCAGCTTCGATAATTTACTTCTAGGATAAAAGTTTTGAAGTTCAAAATTCTGTTAAAAGGCATTGACATAACAAATATTCGGGAACCCCTTTCCCTTTATGTTTGTAGTTACAGTAAATATAATTGGAGCGGTTAGTTTGACTCCATTATCCTTGATGAAACGTTGCTTGTTTCATTTTTACTATTTCTTTTAATTTAATTTACTTTAAAACTCTTTAAATTGAAACTGAATAATATATGAAGATTTGAGAATAAGAAATAATTTTAAGTAGTTATAAGTTTATATAAAAAAAGTTTTATAAGTAGTTATAAACTCAAAACTGTGACATTAGGCCAATGAGTTGGTTGAGAACAATTTAAATATATATTTTTTTTTTTGGTTTTCACAATACAAATTTTGTTACAAAATAGGAAATTATGATTAGTGAGTGGTTATTTGAATTTTTTAAAATTTTCTATTATTTTTATATACTTTTTAAATAAATAATAAGAGTTTTGTTAACTAGGTTAAGAATCATTTATCATTCTTCATTAAGTCATCCTAATTACTTACAGTTTTTTAAAATATTAAATGTTTTTATTTTTCATTTAACAGTTTTTATTTTAATTCCTTAATCAATGCCACAAGGGCATATCTTCACAAAACTCATGATAAAATAGTTTAATTAAATCTGTAGTCCTTGCATTTTAAGGTTGTGTTCGTTTTAGTTTTAATTTGGGTTTAGATTCTTTTTTTTTTAAATCTACTGAGCCGTTTAATATATTATTTGTATGCATTGTAATTTTTACAGTCATTAGATGCTCGTGCGGATAATGTCAGAAGATTTTTAGTCTAACTTGGCAAGTGTGAGTATTCACTTTCAGCTATCGAGTCCTAATTAGATTGTTTATTGTTTTGCACAAATCTTGCGTTTACACATTTTAGCACAAGTTAGCTCTAAATTGGATTTATATTTATATTTGGCCAGACAGATTTGACGCAGCGTCAAAAAGTTAGTGAAGAAGCATTTACTAATATAATTTGGTTCGCCATTGATGTTTTGCTGTGGAAACGTGGGTGTTTCCAATTGTTTAATCTTTCTGACAATTTTCACCAATGAAGTCATTTGTGGAAGAAAGAAAAGAGCAAGTTATATTAATTAAGTTAGGGAGTGTCTCCTATCTGTTTATTGTCATTTTTTCCCAACTAATTTATTTCTTAATTTTTTCTAAGATGTCCTTTGTTATATCTAACATACTCATCAACTAATAAAGGACATTTTAATAAAATGATAAAAAAATATTAATTAGACAAGAGTAGTAATAGACAAATAGGAGTACACTTGTGTAAAGTTTATAATATTATTTTACAAATTTTAAGAAAGATAGAAGGGGGAAAATTTTTGAAAGGATCATTCTACTATACCCTATACTTAAGGATATTAAATACTCGTGTGGCATGACAAAATTGTGAATTATTGGATCATAATAAATATTATAAGTCTAATTTTAGGATTTTAACTTATGCCTCAAGAATACACGTTAAAGAATTAAAAATTAAAATTATTAAATGAAAAATATAAGTATTAATTATTATAAAAATTTAAAAAGTATTTAATTTTTTTAAATAATTAATAATAAGCAATAAATATTATTTTTAATTCTTAACATGTCCTGTACGTTAACAAAACCGTTGAAATATTACCCGATGAATGATGATGACCAATTTCATGTATACTGTAATTGTTGCATGTAAATAGACCCAAATCCATTCCATATTGTACCAATTGCTAATTAATTTTAAATAGTATAAATTGTTAATTTATCTCAAATGACACTAGGGAACCAATCAATATAATAGTCTGGTTAGACAGTGGAATTAGAATTGAAATATAGAATTTTAATTTTAATTTTATTTTTTCAGAATTAGAATTGATCAAGAATCTTAAATTTTATGTTTAAAGTTATCAAAAAATTAAGATAAGAAATTATAATTTTAAATTTAATTAAAATTTTATTATTTAAAGATATGATCTAAAATATTAAAAAATTATTTATAAAATTAAAATTAATAAAAATATTCATACAATAATATTTTTATAATATAATAATCATATTTTTAGTTAATTAATTTAGAATAAAATTAACCATTGAGATTATTTATATATGATATCAAATTGTGCCTCTGACGATCAATTATTAATTAATTTAGAATGAGATTAGATGATCAATGAATATAATACAAAAAATTAGGGAATTAGGAATTAACTATAGAGATCATTTTCTAGATATTTAGTGACCTCATAATATTAATTAATTTGGCAATTGGCGATGGAACCAATCAATACAAGAAAAAGTAATTAGTGAATTAACCATAGATTATTTGTTTGGATCTCCAATTGTGTCTCATAATCTCAACTACCAATTAATTAACAACAAAACTTACAAATTGGTCAATCAATACAAAAAATATATATATATTGAAAATGTGGCTTGATCTTTGGTTACACCACGTTCAATTACTGAATGACCTTGGACAAAGATTAGTGGACAAATTAATATAGGGGTGAAAAAAAAGAATGAGATATGTTGCACTATCTAGTTCTCTTTATTTTTCTCTTAAGTTAAATTATTAGTTAATTTAGAATGAAATATGTAGCCAATCAATATAAACAAAGAATAAGCAAACCTAAGTAAAAATGAGCTTAAATATTTAGTTGTGCCACATGATAATTGACCAATTAGTTAAATAACTTTTAACAAAGCTAGTGGCTTATACAATAGTGACAATGATGTTTGAACTTAAGACTTTTTCTAAAATACCTAAATTTCTTACCATTAGCCCAATCCTAATGCCTTAACAAAACTAGTGGCTTAATTACGAAATAAAATTTAAAAGTTATTCATTGAGACAATGTACTACTTTATATTTAGATTAATCAGCCATCCAAAATTCCTATTTCTGGATTCTTTATAAACTAAATCTCTCACCACCAAACCAATTTTAGTGTCTTAAAGATTATTTATGACTCAAATAATTATTTAGTAGGTTAGAATTACTCCATGCTAGAGATAAGTAATTACGTTTTTTTTTTGCTGAATAGATAAATTATTACTTAGTGATCTAAGAATTTACTTAAATATGATATGTATAAGTAATAATTTAGTGAACTAAAATGGGACAAAACAGAGTTCGTTTTCAATTCCTGACGTCTTGCTCCCTCAAATCTTTTTCGTTTTTGGCTTGAAACCCCAAAACTCCAACAACAAATGAAGATATCAGGATTTTTTTACTAAATGTTTGGATGGAGGATTTTGGAGGGAAAGGAAAGGGAGGGATTATTTTTTATTTTGATAAATATTTTTTATATTTAAATTTTTTTAAATGAATGAATAATATGAAAGATAATTATATAACATTTCAATCATCCTTTATTTATGTTTATAAACATTTTATAATTATCTTAATTTATAAATGAAAAATAAGTCTTTCCTTTTCTTTTCCTTCAAAACCTCCATCTAAAAAAGTGTACAAAATTATTTATTAAATTATCATATTTTTAAAATTATATATCAAACTGTCACATTTTTAGTCACATTGATTTTTTTAAAAAATTTCAAGTGTCATGTAGATAACGCTAAAAATGTTTGCACTTTCCTCACAATTACATCAAAAAGACTAACGTTACTTACATAGAAACGTCATTCCGATAGACATTATCCACGTAACAACGTCATTGTTGCTGGCATCTTTCACATAATAACGTTAGACGCATTGGCGTTATCCACGTATTAACACTTGATGCGTTAGCGTTATCATTATACGTCACTATTTTTTTTTAAAAAAAATGTAAAATACAAATATAATTATTCTCTTATTGTTTTATCGAATTCAACTGCTTTGTTAGAAATTTTTTTTTACGGCATAGAAATTTTTAGTCATACAATAAACAAAATTGTTTTATAATTTACTTGTAACATGCGACTAAGTTAAAAAAAAAGTGTAAACAAATATAAATATGTTACAATAACATAGGATAAATTTGTGACTATTCAAAATTAGGGTCATGAATGGTTTGAGAGAGAGTTTAGAGAGAAAAAGTCGAGTTTGTGCGTGAGAAGAAAAGAAGAACTCTATTTATAGAGGCGTACACGGGTAATGCCAACGCTTTAGACATTATTATGTGAATAATATCAAAGTGTGTGACATTATTACGTTAAAAACACTAGAGTCTCTAACATTATTATGTGGATAACGCGTAGCAGTTTGACATTATTAATTCACATATTCATAGCATTATTATTTGAATGGTAGTTAGAGGTATTGAGGCCAAGACTATAACAGATTGCAACGCACTACACCCCACCATTATCATAGATTTAAACTTTTTGAACCAAAACAAGCCCAAATTATTTGGGCAAAATCTTAGAAATATCAATATTCAAATCGTAGAAATTAAATTTTCTTAAGCCCAACAAAGTAACCTGCCATTTAAGTTTCCTTAATTAGTTTACTTAATTTTTACTTTATAATTGATTAGTTTACTTAATTACAACATATGAAGGATAAACATTCTTGGTCTGGATAAAATTTTCTATTCTATAATGCACCATGAGCACTTGATAATCAAATCTCAGTTAAGTAATTATGTTCCTATGCCTGTGGCTGTAATAGTCAAACTCCATCATCACCTGGCTCCTTGGAACTTTTTGCACTACCATCAGTTGTCTTTGGCAGTATCCTTTTCCAGAACCAGTGTCTTCTCCACATAAATGTCATCTCTTCAATGGGAATTTCCTTAGTTTCAGGTAGGATCACAAAAACAAATATAGCCATGTGTTATGGTAAAAAATCTAGCTCTTCGAAAAAGACGAGTTAACAGTCGGATAAATATGTTTAACTGTTTAGAAAGAAGCAAGAAGGCCTAAAATGTAAAGCGAAGAACGTCAAAGGTGGACAAGCTACAGGAAGAATGGTGTTGACATTCAATAAGGCCTAAAAGAGTCTGACGGTTTCAAGAAAAATGACTAGAAGGAATAAGGGTGAAGTTATTCGACCAAATAGAAGATCGATGAATAAAAGGTGTCAGAAAAGTTCTCGACGAACAAGTAATTAAGACTTTGAAGCTAAGTGAGCAAAGTTACCAACACTTAAGAGAAATTTGCAAGGCTGCGATACTGAAGAGGCTTGATAAGTAAGATAGCAGTTTGACAAGTAAGAGATTAGTATTCAAAAATGAAGAAAGCTGACAGTTATAAAGAAATTCAAATTAAGAGTGAGGAGGTTTGCGTCAGTTATTTTTGTAATTAGACTAGGAATACTTAGATGATGTGTCAACGGTGCATGTAAGACATTTGCCCAATAGGCATTAAATTTATAGGAAATAAGGACGTGTGTCAAAATATTAGGATATAAGTTTATCTATAAATAAGCCTTGATGTCAGGGCAAATGGATGGTTAGAAAAACACTTGACAAAGCACCTTATACTTCTATTTGTCACTCTGACATTCTTAGAAACACAAAGGAAAACTTAAATACGATCTTTCCATCTTTCCATCTTTCCTCTTTCATGTAATCTTTTCAATTAACGCAGTGCTATTTCAATTTCTCTCTTCCACTCCTTGCATCGAGTGAGCCAATTCATTTGATGTTCTTCTTTTTAAGTTATGCAACTTACTTTCATGCTTGTTTAAATCCCTGCTCTTTATTTTATTTGTATTTTATCATTTCTGTTCATTACATTCGAGTCAATTTACTTTCTTGCATTTTTCAGTCAATTAATTATTGCATTTTGCACTTATTGTCGTTTAGACTTGTGCACTTAAGTTTTCTCACACTTTAATTTCATGAATTTTACGTTTCTTGCCTATTTATGTTCGTGCAATCTTTTTTTAATCATCAATTTACATTTTCATTAATTTAATTTGACTAGTAATTTCATTTGAGTCAAATTTATTGTCATTTTGACTTAACTATTTACATTCCTATCATTGTTATTTGTTGTCATTTTCATCTAGTTTCTTTATTTTTGATGCATTTACTTTGATTGTTAGTTTATTCACATTTCTTACCATTTACTATTCCGACACTTTATTTAATTTGCCAATTTCATGTTCTACTTATTTTGTCAAATCGCTGATGAATTCCTATTGATTTTATTCATTTAACACTTCAAAATTACAAAACACCAAGAACTTGAAAATCTCGAGAAAAAGAGATTCCCTTCCTAGATAACTAACTGGAATCATAATCTGTGTCAAATACTTTTGACAAATTTCCCTTGTAAACACCATGATGGTAATCCAGCCAGCCAAACAGAGAAAGATGCCAAACTTAAATGAATAGAGAAGGGAAAGGAAGGCCTGGACAATGAAAAAAAGTGAACAGAATGTTACAATATCTACGATACTTGTACCTACTGATTGGATTGCCTGGAAGTGAACAACCTATTTTGAAAGTAAGGAAATGACAACAAAACAAAAATATAGCATGCACAGGTCATCTGGACGCAACAATTAAAGATAACTATGATTAACACAGAGTGCAGCCCACTTCACAATAGACTGAGCACAAATGCAGGGAAAGACAAAAAGAGGCAACTAATTCAACTTAAGTTTTTCCTTGACACAGATCCCATAATGATTTTTAAAAAACCACTGTAAGAGAACACAGGTTTAGTCAGTAATATTTAAGACTCATTTTCAAATAACTACAGAATACAAAATATTCAGGAGACTAAGGCTTCACTACGTTCTTCAAGTAATATATGCAGTAATGCAAATCAATAAATCAATGACTTTCCATAAAGAACGTGTTTGATAAAATCTCCTTAGGAAAACAATTAAAAATATATAAATGCAAAGGTCTCTTTTCCTTTATGAAACAAAATCCTGATACTCCAGTTTTGCAAAATCATGACTTATTTGATTACTTTGGGGGGAAATATAACAGTGCATCCAAGTCCATGTAACACAAACACCAACTTTTAAATGTGGCTATCTCCCTACATCAATCAGCCGCTATATACAAACCACAACTTACAAACAAATGAAAATGCTTCCAAAGATGACTGGCACAAAACAAAGAAAGAAAAAGACAGTCAAATAGATATGGTTAACTGTTTAGGTAAACTGTTGTCACAAATCAACCTAGATAACTAATAGAAGTAACATATAATTAGGAAGCATTTTCAAGATTGTCCAAATTCAAAAACTGATCAATATCAATGAAGAACAATCTCAGCATATGTAGAAGTAGCGAAGAAAATCCTTTATCAATCACACCTTACATGAAATCTAATTTTTTTTGGCAGAAAAAATATTCAATGGCATGAAAAAACTTAAAAATGAAAATACTATCAACCCCAAAAAAAAATAAGAGAAACTGCACAGAAGTATAACACTATTACCTAACTTCGCAAAGCCAAGTATAAGACTTTTGAAATAGCAATTAAGGATTTCTAAAACCCATTGGTAATGAACAATCAAGGCTTTCTAAAACATGACAAGTCCCCGTTGATAAGAACAAAACATGACAAGTCATAGGGACAACCCAAAGGCACAACCGCCACTCCAAAGATTACATAGGGACAACCAGCATAAGAACAGAACATGACAAGTCATCCAAGGCTTAAATTGTGAATAACCTTTATCTGTCAACTGATATGCAAATTGGTTTGAATGGCAACAGGAATTGAATATTATCATAAACCTTTTAATTTTAGACGCATCGTGCAAATCTTAAAACCAAATCTATCTCACCAAAGCAAATATAAGGTTAATGAAAACTCGGAATGAGATGATAAAAGTTGTAGTAAGAATTTAAGAACCTCATTAGGTATTCTAGAAGTACGTAATCTTCTGTGAACAATATCTTACTCTCAACTGTGCAATTGATGCACAAAAGATTAGGTAATAGTTTATCATCCCTCTTATACAGTCATAAAACAGAGTAATGAATTTAAATTTATGCTTTGTTATCCACTTTAATTTATGAGATTTCACACTATAGTCAAAGATACAAAAAATGGTGCATTTTTGCATAAGCATTGCCATTGCAAAATCAGTACCAGTACACCAGCGAGCGCCAAAATGGGACTGACTTCCTTCCATTTATGTAGGTCCTACATATGGCAAGCGTAATTAACTAATTATTCTTAGAAATAACTAATGTGAAAAACAACTAGATAGAGTAGATTCTGTTATTCCAGGAACCTGTAAGAAGAATGATAGGGCCGCAAGGAAGCATCCTAAGCATGTTCCCAATGCAGAGACCTGTATAAAAGTATTTTGGATTCAGAATTTACTGAATAGCACAAGAAAGAAGAAACAAAAGCTCAACCTTTTTACCAGCAACGGTGACCGTCTTCCAGATTTATCCATCAAAAGTACTCCCAAAGTTGTCATTGGGATCTCTGAAGACAGAAATGACCAAATAGTGTGAAGAGACTCAGGAATGAAGGGGAGACTCATCAAAAGTGGCATCTATATCATCTTATACAGCATTAACAAGACAGAAACGACTAAATTGTATGAAGAGAATTAAGAACCTGAACAGCTGCTATTGTGAGAATGATGCGAACCCGATACTTAATAAGGCCCCTAGGCCCATTAAAATATACGTGAGGAAACAGAAAAGGTGCAAGGCACCTGATCAGAGCAAGGGAGGGAATGTTGTAACTAACTCTGCCTAGCTGGCAGCGTGGGGGGGGGGGGGGGGGGGGAAACGTGCATGTGCTGGAGTCATGAGAGAGGGTATAACATGAGAAAAGGATGGTAGAATGGTTAGGCTGGAATTAGGCTTGAACTTGGGAGAGAATTGAGTACTTTCTAATTTGCTCATCTACATTTCTGTTTTCCTAGAAGCTGTAATAGCATTCCTAGACTGATATCAACTTGATATCATCCATAGAGTAATCAATATACTTGAATTTCTATTCATTTTTCTATTCCTAATTTTTTGGTACCTATCATTGGTATCAAAGCTCTCGATCCCAAAGCTTGAATGGTCATTACCCGTGCGACAATGAAAACAAGAGTTGAGAATTTGGAGCGTAGCCTTCAGGAATGGAGACTCGAAAATCAAAGTCAAATGGAGGAGTTCAGGCAGCTCCTGACGAGAACGTACCGAAGACGTCAAGGCCGGACTCGGATTCGCGGCGACGAGAGCCCACCTAGCCACACCAGTGGGTCGCGATCGAGGTCCAAAGCGAGGGAGGACAACCAACCACCGTCGTACGACTCAAGCAGACAGAAGCTGGAAATTCCCGTGTTTAATGGTGACGAGGCGTATGGGTGGATCGTGAAGGTGGAGAGGTATTTGCTAGTAAACATGGTGAGGGAAGATGACAAGCTCGACGCAGTGGTGATCGCGTTGGAGGGTCGAGCTCTGAACTGGTATCAGTGGTGGGAGGAGCAGACCGCTGATCTGAGTTGGGCTGAGTTTAAGCGTGCGGTGATTTGACGCTTTCAACCGGGGCTGGTCCAGAACCCGTTGGGACCTCTACTGAGCATCAGGTAAACAGGGTCGGTGATGGAATACAGGGAGCAGTTCGAGATGCTCATAGCACCACTGAGAAGGGATCGAAAGAGTGATGCTGGAGAGTATTTTCCTCAATGGATTGAAAGAGGAAATTCAGGCAGAACTGAGACTCTATGAATCGAGATCCCTATCAGAGTTGATGGATAAGGCGCTGTTACTAGAAGAGAAGAATTGGGCATTCCAGAAAGGGAAGGGAGTCTCGAAGGAGAAAACGGAGTGAGGGAATCGTACGAGTGGAGAGATGGGCCGAACCAAACACTACGCACCTAGGCCCACTTATGGGAATTCAAGCCCAACTGAGCATAAACAGGCTTCTGGGAACGGGGGAGAGAAGAAACCAAGGATAAGGAGGAAGTTGTCTCAAGAGGAACTCCGAGAATTGAGTAGGAAGGGACTATGTTTCAAGTGTGAAGAGAAATGGGGACCCGAGCATATATGTAAGCTTAAGAACTTCCAACTTGTGCTGATGGAGGAAGAGGATGAAGCTGAGATGCCCGTGACTCAGGAAGAAGGGGAGGAGCTGGAGCTGGAAGCAAAAATCCTTCATCTATCACTAAGGAGTAAGGAGGGACTGACTTCAAATCGATCTTTTAAAATTTGGGGAGAGATTCTGCAAAGACCAGTGCTAGTGTTGGTGGATTCAGGAACAACTAGCAATTTTAGTAATGGAGGACACTCCGAAGTACATTGTCAAAGTAAGAACGGGTGATAGAGTGAGCAATAAGGGAGTGTGCAAAGGGGTGAAACTAAGGGTACAAGGGGTAGAAATTGAGCAAGATTTCTTCATGATGGAGTTAGGTGGGACTGAGGTGGTGTTGGGAATGGAGTGGCTTGCAAGTTTGGGTGATATTGAGGCAAATTTCAGACATCTGATCATCAAATGGAAGGATGAGGATAACAAGCTGGTGTTAAGAGGGGATCCTTCTTTATGCAAGAACCAAGCATCTTGGAAGACTATGATCAAGGCCTTGCAGGATGAAGGAGAGGGGTACTTGATAAAATACCACTAGTTGATAGGGACAGAGACCGAAACACAACACTGGGCAGCAGAGTTGAACACTGTTTTGGAGGCCTTTAGTGATGTTTTTCAGGAACGAGTGGGGTTACCCCCAAAGAGAAAGCAGGATCATGCGATTACTCTTAAGGTGGGAGCTCAAATACCCAACATTCGCCCTTACAGGTACCCCCACTACCAAAAAAACAAATTGAGAAAATTGTTGTGGAAATGTTGCAAGCGGGAATCATCAGACCTAGCATTAGTCCTTTTTTCAGCCCTGTAATTTTAGTTTAAAAAAAAGATGGGGGGTAGAGGTTTTGTGTGGATTACAGGGCCTTAAACAAATTTACCATATCTGATAAATTCCCTATTCCAATCATTGATGAGTTGCTTGATGAATTGGGAGTTGCAATGATTTTTTCGAAGCTGGACTTGAAATCTGGGTATCACTATATTAGAATGAGAGAGGAGGATATTCCCAAAACAGCATTTAGGACTCATGAAGGGCACTATGAATATTTGGTCATGCCCTTTGGCTTGACCAATGCCCCTTCCACTTTTCAAGCACTCATGAACCGGGTCCTTAAGCCTTATTTGAGGAAGTTTGTTTTGGTCTTCTTCGATGACATCTTGATCTATAGCTTAGATGAAGGGAGTCATAAGGAGCACCTCAGGACAGTGTTACAAATATTAAGGGAAAATCAGCTATTTGCTAATAAGAAGAAATGCACATCTGGCCAACTACAATTAAAGTATTTAGGGCACTTGATTTCAGGAAGAGGAGTCTCTGCAGATCCAAATAAAATCAAAGACATGGCCAATTGGCCCCCTCCAAAGGATGTAAAGAGTTTGAGGGGATTTCTTGGGTTGACTGGATATTATAGGAAATTCGTGAAGAATTATGGCAAGACTACTTGGCCTCTTACCCAGCAGCTGAAGAAAGACAATTTCAATTGGGGAAGTGAGGCCCAAGAGGCATTTGAGCAGCTCAAGCAAGCTATGACAACACTGCCAGTGTTAGTAGTTCCAGATTTTGAGAAGCCTTTCATTGTGGAAACAGATGCATCCGGAAGAGGGATAGGGGCAGTACTCATGCAAGAAGGGAGGCCGGTAGCATACATAAGCTAAACTTTATCAGGGAGGGCCCAAAGTAAATCAGTATATGAAAGAGAACTAATGGCGATTGTGCTTGCTGTACAGAAATGGCGCCACTACTTGTTGGGCAGACACTTTACTGTTCACACGGATCAGAGGAGCCTAAGATTCTTGGCAGATTAGAGATTAATGGGGGAAGAACAGTAGAAATGGGTCTCTAAGTTGTTGGGATTTGATTTTGACATTAAGTACAAACCAAGGAATGAGAATAGAGTTGTGGATGCCCTCTCCAGGAAGCTGCAATACTCAGCTTTATTCACAGTCCAATGTCATGAGTGGGAAGGGTTGGAGGAAAAGATACAAATTGATGATAAGCTAAAAGGGATAGTGCAAGATTTGTTGGGTCAATCAGATGCCCATCCAGGGTACCACATTAAAAAGGGAAGACTGTTTTACAAAGGAAGAATGGTGATTCCTAAAAATTCTCCAAGGATTTCCATGATCCTCAAAGAATTCCATGATTTTGCCATTGGGGGCCACTCGAGTTTCTTTAGAACATATAAACGGATTGTTGGATTAGTGTACTGGGAAGGAATGAAAGGGCAGATACAGCAGTATGTGTAATCATGTGACATTTGCCAAAGGAACAAATACCAAGCTTTGTCTCCGGGAGGCTTGCTGCAACCCTTGCCCATACCAAATCAGGTTTGGACTGACATATCAATAGACTTCATAGGTGGGTTACCTAGAGCTTTTGGGTTGGACACCATACTGGTGGTGGTGGACAGGTTAACCAAGTATTCACATTTTATAGCTTTGGCTCATCCTTACTCAGCCAAAGATGTTGTAGAGATTTTTCTGAAAAAAGTAATTAAACTCCATGGTTTTCCTACTTCCATTATGTCAGATAGGGACAGGGACTTTCTAAGCTCTTTTTGGACGGAATTGTTCAAATTGGCAGGTACAAAATTAAAGTTCAATTCAGCCTATCACCCACAAACAGACGGACAAACTGAAGTAGTTAACAGGTGTTTGGAGACATGTCTGAGGTGCCTCACAGGAACCAAGCCGAAACAGTGACCCAAATGGTTAAGTTGGGCTGAATTATGGTACAACACCAATTACCATTCAGCCATCAAAATGACCCCATTTAAAGCCTTATATGGGAGAAGTCCGCCGGTGGTGATAAAAGGGAATGCAGAAGACACTTCCATTGAAGAAGTGAGTAAGATGACTTCAGAGGAATAGGGTACTAGAAGAATTGAATGAACATCTTACTAAGGCTCAAAATAGAATGAAACAGCAAGCTAATCAACATAGAAGGGAAGTGGAGTATCAAATAGAGGACCAAGTTTTTTTGAAAATCCAACCATATAAGCTGAAGCAGCTAGCTAAACGGGTGAATCAAAAACTCAGTCCTAGATACTATGGACCATATGAGGTGATAGGGAAGATAGGACCAGCTGCATACAAGCTCAAGTTGCCTGAGCCTTAGTAGTAAGGCAGAATGCTCAAGGCAGTTTAGAAATCCTAATGAAATGGAAACAACTACCAGCATGTGAAAATTCTTGGGAACCTTGGGAAGACTTGCAGGCACACTTCCCTGATTTTCACCTTGGGGACAAGGTGAGTTTTGAAGGGGGAAGAGTTGATGTGAACCCAATACTTAATAAGGCCCCTAGGCCCATTAAAATATACGTGAGGAAACAGAAAAGGTGCAAGGCACCTGATCAGAGCAAGGGAGGGAATGTTGTAACTAACTCTGCCTAGCTGGCAGAGTGGGGGGAAATGTGCATGTGCTGAGGTCATAAGAGAGGGTATAACATGAGAAAAGGAGGGTGTCGCTTATATTTTTAAGATGTGCAAGTGTACACAGTCAACAAGTAATAAAGTGTAAGTCAAGATCGTTCCCACGAGGATTTGAATTGTATTAAATACCAATTCTAGAGTTAACTTCTTCTATTTAAATGTAAGAAATTAAAGAGAAATTTTTAAACATGTAAAGTAAATGGAGAAATAAAATGTCAAAGCAGAAAATAATAAATGCAAGAAATTAATGAAAGTAACAAATGAAGTGTTTAAATCGAGAAATGGGAGAACAGTTAGGATTTTAATCCTTTGTAATTCTTTACTTCAGGGTAACGTATGCTTCAGGATGCTACAGCATTTAGTCCAGGAAATGAAATTTGCTTTCCAGCATTAAAAACTGAGTTCATTAAAAGCTTCTTATTCCTAAGTTCAATTAATTTCCCTCAGTTATCAGAGAAGCACGTCCAGCTACTTAAAGACTTGAAAGCTATTCCTAGCTCATTCAACACAATTAATTTTCCAATTAACTGTTCTATCTTTATCTTCTAATCAAATCCACTAACTTGGTTTTTCTAAACGAAATTAGTTGATATTTCAGATTAGTTGATCAAGCTAAACCGAAATTAAACATTTAAGCAGAAAAGAAGAAAATGAATAACATCCATAACATTAGATTACCCTTCAGTATAATTACAAATTCATAAAATCCTAACTAAGAAAATTTAGCTCATAATGAGCTTGGAAACAAAGTAATCAAAGAAAATGGAAAAATAAGACATAATGCGTAAAAACTGGAATTACAGACAAAACCAGGAGCTGACGGCTCTGCGCAGTACCAAAAAGCTCTCCTAAAGGCAAGGTCACACTCACTATTTGTACTAGCTCCCAAAATAGGGTTACACTCTCTCTCATGCCTCACTTTTTGGGCTTTTACAAATTCAAATACTAAAATATTCCTTGGCCCAATTCCCAAGTACACACAGCTGCTGCATTGTATTCTCTTTCTTCCTTTTAAGCGCAGCACAGCATGTATTTTGTCTTCTAGTGGGCAAGAGCTGAGCTGGAAATGATTTTATCTTATAGTGACTCGCTCCCCCAAAGCTGCAGCATTCCAAAGCATCCCAGAGCAACACCTTCAGCAATTACCCCTTTATAACCTGCTCAGAAATAAATCAAACCTTCAGCAATAACAGATCAGAATTTATAGCATTTCACAATTACTCAGATTAACAATGATATTTACTAAATCAAACAAAACTTGAAATTCTTCTCCAAAAATTGATCAAAACAAGAACAATGATTAAGCAAAAAGAATGGTAATAACTCTTATTTCTAAGAGTTATCACACCCCCAAACTTGAACCATTGCTTGCCCTCAAGTAATGACATTCAACAAGCATTAACAAAACAAAACCAGAATAGTATAAGCCAGATCCATGACAATCCTCAGATGCATTTTTCAGAATTATGCTCAACACAAATTACCATTGTCTAAATCACTTTCCATAGTGTGTGTGTGATTTCCCTAAGCTCTCAGCTCAGTTTTAGCAAGGGACTCCAACCAAACCACCTCTCAACAGAGTCTTAGGTGCATTTTCCAAATATCCTTTGGATGTTAGGGTGAAGACTTACTAGATTATCTTCCTAAGAACAGGGGCTTAACACACTTATTGGATTTGTCACATCGCTCAATTCACTCAACTTTATGTTACGTGTTGATGTTTCACTCAATCATCATTCACATGCAACTCTATCATATGCTTGACAAATTTCTATCAATCAAAAGCACATACACAATTTTCACACTGACAAGAGGACCTTAATGTACTGTAATGAGGCTAAGGTTCGGGTGTGAAATTTTTGGGAAGTAGCTAACTTAGGTGGAGTTCAAGATTTTTGTCAAAATTACCCACCCCTAAACTTAGACAAATTATATTATTTTTTTTTATATTTTTTTTTAAGCCATACTTATGGTAACAAGGGAGAAATTCCTTTTCTTCTTTTTCTCTTTTTTTTTTATTTGAAAAGAAGAAATAGAAAATCCTTTGATAATTTGCTCATTCCTCCCTTTTTATTGCGTAGGTACCCCCAAACTTATACTGCTGGTTGTCCTCAACCATTGTGGTCAGGACTCAGGACTTATAATTAGGTAACTCTTTGACACAGTCCTAAACTCCACCTAAACAGGGTAGTGCATTGTTTTTCAGGGAGTTTGAGCTTGTAATGTGGCTTATCACCGACAAGAAAGTCTTAGGCTCAAAGGGGTTCACAAAGGGTAATACTTGAGGGTTGGCCATTTAAGTCTCAGTATTTAAAACAAGAACAGTGCCTCAAGTCAATTTGTGTGCAACAGTGAAATATGCAATCAATCACAGAAATAAGTCAAGTTCTGCAGAGAAAACACATGAATGGAATGCATGATGAACAAAATCTGCTGAAGCTCAAAAACTCACAGGATTGATGCTGTAGAGTGCTACAGCACTACCTTCATTCTCACTCACCCCCAAACTTAGGTTGAAATCTAAATCAGACCTCACCCTCTCTTCCTTGGACAAGGGTCTTTGTAACCCAATTCCTCCAATTGATTGGTGACTTTTGAAAGAAGTCCTTCTTCTAAGTCCATTTTGAGCTAGGGATTGTGGTGAGAAAGGATTAAATCAAGGTATTAATGTATTTTACATGCAGAAGGTAAAACTTGTCTTCATCAGAATCACATGGGCAGCAAACACTATTCTGTCATTAACATTTTTTTTTTTTGAAAAGAAGCAAGAAAAACAAACAATACTACAATTCTAACAACAAAAATTAAAACAACTAAAACAAATTAAAGAGGGATCAAGGGAAATCTGGTCATCGATCTTTGCCTATGACATCTTTCTTTGCGGCACACAGAGTGTTCCTTCTTGCTCAAGGTGAGCTAATCTTGCCTTTGCTCCTTCTTTGCCGGATCGGTCATCTGCTTCATTGTTGGTTTTCTTGTTCTAGAAATCTCTTTGGTAATAGTCAATTCAGCACTTTTTTCTTTTTCAGCTTCATCCTCCTCCTCCCCTCCTCCAGCTCTTGGCTGAGCCTTAGAAATCGTGAAAGCCTTGAGCTTCCCAATTCTTCCCATAATAGGCATATTATCTTCAGAGTCCTCACTGAGTGCAGTGGGGGTCTCCTTAGCACCTACATCAATCCCTAATTGTTTTCTAATCCTGGGAGGAGCTCTGTGCTTGATTCTGCCCTTCTTTGGTGGAGGGGGGTCTTCTGGTGCTTCATCAACCAACTTTTCTTTTCCTCTTTTGGACCCGCTTGGTTGCGTTGGAGGTGGTGGTGGTTGTGGATCTCTGGGTGGTGGTGGTTGTGGATCTCTGGGTGGTGGTGGTGGTGTCCAGTCAGAAATAACATCATTGTTATTGATGGAGTGCTCACTAGCAGTGGGATGAACAGAAGGAATTTCAGGTTCTTCTTATGGTGAAAGAGGGTCAACAGGTGCAGCATCCTTTGCAGGATGGGTATGTGTCTTGGGTTCATGAAGAGAGTACTAGAATGGTTGAAGGATTTCTTCAGGAAACAAGGGAGGATAGCTACCTTGTCTCAGCTTGTTGATGCCAAGAGACCTTTGTACCCATAGATGTTGCTCCTTAGCAAATTCCCAGAAAAGCTGCTGCTGCTTTAAAATATGCTGCAGCATTTGATAGCATTGGTCCACTTTTGTGTTCACTTCATGTGGTACATTCTGTGATTCGAGAGAGGGCCGAACTTTGCACCTTTGATGCCGATGCCCCAAAACGTTTGATAGCTATCAAATCTATGGCTCCCTTGTTGTCCATAACTTCATCCTCAGACAAAGCCTTGATTCCACATCTCAAACATAAAGAAGTGATCAAGGAAGGGAAAAACAACAATCCTTTCTTCTTAAATGCACAAGCAACAATTTCCCGCTCAATCAGTTGGCCCACATCCACCTTCTTTTTAGTCAAAATGCAATACAACGGGACTAACCTCTCCTTGTTTCTTGTTTCCAAGTCTTGTTGTGGGAAGAATCTTGGTTCGATTACATGATACCAAACTTTAGCCAAGGGTGTGAGATCAGGCACGGCTATTTTCCAATTTTCATCGGTGAATCCAGTTGGCCCCTTCCACCGTAACTTCCCGCATCATGTCAGTAAGCTCTGTTTCCTCAGCATTCTTCAACAGGGTCACGTATTCGTCTTCAACATCCTTCAAACCCCACCTCCTGTTCAACGTGGCCGCAGAAAATGACACCTTTGAACCCCTCACTATGACATATTTTTGCTCTGGCGCAGTCAAATTAGCATAAAACTCGCGCACAAAAGGGACAATGGGTTCTCGTGGGTGAGATACAAACTGCTTCCAGTTGTGGTTGTCTATGAGCTCAGCAATGTCCTCGGTGAGCCCGTAATGAGGAGAGTCCAGTATGAAGAAACCCTTCTCCAAATGAAAGTTCTGTTTCTTGATTTCCCTCTCAAATTTTAATCTTCCTTCCTCATCCACAAACCGCAAATTGATTTCCTCATCAGAAGAGGTTGGTGGCGGTGACGAGGTGTTTGGACGGCGAGCTTGTGCTTTGCCCATGGTCTTTGGAATGATATAAAAGAAGAGTGGGTTGATGGTGATAGAAAGAGACGAGGTGAGACAGAATGTATGGGTGGGGCTGCGTGTGGGGCTAAGGTAGAGAAGACAATGGCTTTAATAGAGAGAAAGGAGATTGAGGTGAGAGGTTAAGGATGGAGGTGAGTGGGTAGAGGAATTAAGTTTGTGGGTGGGTAACTTACATTCCCACGATTTCTGCAACCCATCCGTGCTCACAAACTCTTCAACTTTTGAATTTAGAAATTCAAAAATATTGCAATTGAATATGGGCTCTTGCTTGTCCAAGCTTGTCACCACCACTACTACGTTAAGCGGGCCCGATGTGACCACACACCACTTTTCCATGATCAACTTGGATTTAGGATGGTCTCTCTTGTAGCAAACACTAGTCGATCGATATATATATATATATATATATATATATATATATATATATATATATATATATATATATATATATATATATATTATTATTTTTAAATAACTATTATTTAAACTGAAATTTAAAAGATAAAGTAAAGGATATAAAATTTGAAATTTGCCTCCCGGTGGCGCTTGGTTTTATGTCTTGACGACTTCACACTTATTGATTAAGGATCGAAAGATGAGTGGTGACCCTCATTCTTGCCCCTTTGCTCACCCCAATATGGCTTCACTCTCTGTCCATTCACCTTGAACTCTCTTCCGAACTTTCCTCCAAAGCAATTCCTGACTCCATGAGGGTGTATTTTGACCAATTTAAATGGTCAGACCACCTTGATTTCAATTTCCCAGGGAACAATTTTAATCTGGAATTAAACAAGAGCACGTGCATTCCTTCAACTAACTCCCTGGGTTAGATTTTCGATCATGCCATGCCTTTATCTTGCTCTTATAGATTTCAGCATTTTCATAGGCAACGAGCACGAACTCTTCAAGCTCATTCATTTGTAGTGTAGTGCTTCACCATTTGCTTGTGCATCAAAATTCAACTTCTTAATAGCCCAGAATGCCTTGTGTTTCAGCTCTATTGGTAAATGACAAGCCTTGCCATAAACCAATCTGTAAGGAGACATGCCAATGGGAGTCTTGAATCTTTGTTCTGTAGGCCCGAGAGAGCATCATCTAAGTGCACGGACCAATCCTTCCTAGAAGGATTCACCATTTTTCAAGGATTCTTTTGATCTCTCTGTTGGACACTTGACTTGTCCCTTGGTTTGAGGATGGTAGCGGTAGCCACTTTATGTTTCACTCCATATTTTGTAAGCAAGTTAGCAAGCGACTTGTTACGAGAAATGTGTCCCTTCATCAACGATTATGGCAGGAGTGCAATCTGGTGAATATGTTCTTGTGCAAAAATTTGGTAACTACCACGGCATCATTGGAAGGCAATGCTCCTGCTTCTACCCATTTAGAAACATAGTCCACTGCAACTAAGATGTAGGCATTTCCATAAGATATAGGGAATGGTCCCATAAAATCTATTCCTCATACATCAAACAACTCAATCTCCAAAATGGTGTTGAGTGGCAGTTCTTGTCTGTTGGAAATGTTCCCTACCCTCGGCATCTATCACAAAACTTGGCAAACTCATGAGCATCTCGAACAAAGTGGGCCAAAAGTATCGATTGTAAGACCTTTGCAGTTGTCCTTCTTCCTCCAAAGTGACCACCATAAGGAGCACATGGCAATCATTAAGGATAGCTTGCACTTCTTCCTCAGCAACACATCTTCTCATGATCTGGTCTTGACATCTTTTATACAGAAAAGGTTCATCCCAGTAGAAGTGTTTAACTTGATGCATGAACCTCCTTTTCTGTTGAGAGTTCATATCCCTTTGGAATTATCCCACTGACCAGGAAATTCACTATGTCTGCGTACCAAGGTGCTGCAGCATTTTCAATCAGTAAAAGATGTTCATCAGGAAAATTCTCTTTGATTTCTTCTTGAAGCTTGGATTCTCCTTTCTCAACAATTCTTGACAGATGATCAGCTACCTCGATTTTCAATTCCCTTCTTATCTCTGATCTCCAAATCAAATTCTTGAAGCAAAAGCACCCATCTGATAAGCCTTGGCTTTGCATCCTTCTTGTCAATGAGATACTTGATGGCTGCATGATCAGTGTACACCACTACTTTAGCTCCCACCAGATATGCTCGGAACTTGTCAAATGCAAATACAACTGCTAACAATTCTTTTTCTGTAGTGGTGTAGTTAATCGAGCATCAACGAGAGTTTTGCTAGCATAATAGATGGTATGGAATATCTTATTATGCCTCGACCTATACGGCTCCCACTTTGCAAATTCACTTGCGTCACACATTAGTTCAAATGGCTTCTCCTAATGTGGAGCTACTATCACGGGGCGGTGATCGGGGCTTTCTTCGAGTTTCAAAAGCGATAAACATTCATCGTAAAATGAAATGTACTATCATGCTCTAACGACTTGCAAAGTGGCTTGGATATTTTAGAAAAGTCCTTGATGAACCTTCTATAAAACCCTGCGTGTCTAGAAAACTTCGATGCCTTTGAGAATTGGGTGGAGGGAGTTTTCAATCACTTCAACCTTAGCTTTGTCCACCTCTAAGCCCTTCCTTGACACCTTATGGCCTAGCACAATACCTTCCTTAACCATGAAATGGCACTTCTCCCAATTTAGCACTAAGTTGGTTTCTTCACATCTATCCAACACCTTTTCTAAGTTGTCCAAGCATCCCATGAATGAATCTCCAAAAGCTGAGAAATCATCCATGAAGATTTCCATAGTTTTCTCAATAAAATCGAGAGAAGATGGCCATCATGCACCTACGGAAGGTTCTTTGGAGCATTACGAGCCCAAAAGGCATTCTACGAAAGCAAATGTACCATAAGGACAAGTGAACGTAGTCTTCTGGCGATCTTCGGGTGCTACTTGCTATCGATTATAACCGAGAATAGCCATCTAGAAAACAATAAAACTCTCTTCCGGATAACCTATCAAGCATTTGATTAAGGAAAGGTAGTGGAAAATGGTCCTTCCTTGTGGCCTTGTTCAACTTTCTATAATCCATGCATATCCTCCAACTTTATGCTTGTTCTTGTGGGAATCAACTCATTCTTCTCATTTTTCACTACGGTAACTCTTCCTTTCTTTGGAACGCACTTTGCCTTTGGACTTACCCACACTTTATCGAAATGGGGTAGATGATTCTGCATCAAGTCATTTAATGATCTCCTTTTTACCACCTCTTTCATAATTGGGTTCAATCTTCTCGGCCTTCAATCTTGTTCTTAGTATCTTTCTCTACGAGAATTGTGCATACAAAGACTAGGACTGATTCCTTTAATGTCGCCATTTGCCATCCAATAGCCTTTTTGTGCTTCCGCAAAAGTGAAATAAGACTACTTTCTTGCTCAGAAGTTAAGAAGGAAGAAATGATGATAGGAAGAGTTTCCTTTTCTCCAAGATAAACATACTTCAGATGAGAAGGTAATTGCTTCAATTCAAGGATGGGAGGTCTTTCAACAGAAGGAACATTCTCTGTGAAAGTGTCTGCAGATATGTCTAAGGATTCATATTTTCTAATCCAAGATCTGTATGCCAAGTTCCTTTCAACCCATTTGCTTTAAGCTGTTCATCGCAAAATCGGGTTCTTTGTTCAATTGACCTCATGCTCCAGTCTCGGCTTTGATGCTATCAATTGCTCTTGCAGAGCATTAATATCGTAATGACAGAACAACTTTCCATATCTTCATCGGGATATTGTAATGCATTAAAGACATTGAAAGTTACTTCTTTGATCATTCACCCTCATAGTAAGCTCTCCTTTACGCACATCTATCAATGTTCTTCCGGTTGCCAAGAAGGGTCTTCCGAGGATAATTGGAATTTCCTTGTCGACCTTAAAATCTAGAATAATGAAATCCCTTTGGAAATACAAACTGTCCACTTTGATTAGGACATCCTCGATCTTTCCTTCTGATAAACAATAGATCTATCGACAAGTTGCAAAGTCACAGCAGTGGGCCTGGCTTCACCAATGTTCAGTTGCTTGAAAATGGACATAGGCATCAGATTTATACTTGCTCCAAGGTCACATAAGGCTTTTCCACAATAAGTATTTCCTATAGAACAAGGGATAGTAAAACTACTGGGTCCTTCATTTTATGAGGAACCTTGTTGCAGTGATTGGTGCTCTCCTTTGTCATTGCCCTTTGTTTGAATTCTCCTAATCTCTTCCTTTTAGTAAGAACATCCTTCATAAATTTGGTGTAGTTGGGCATCTGCTGTAGAGCTTCAACTAAAGGTATATTAATATGCAGTTGCTTCAGAATATCCAGAAACTTATTAAATTGCTTCTCTTGAGCTGCCTTCTTCAACCTTTGTGGAAATGGAAGGGGTGGTCTCTCGGAATCATCTTGGGTTCAGTCCACTTAGGGATGACTTGCTCTGTATCTTCGGGCCGTGGGCTGATTCATGTTTAGGTTCCTCGGTTTAATTTGGTTCGATTACCTTTGTTCTCTGTGGTTGGATCTTTGTAGCATCTGTAGCACTTTACCACTCCTCGGGGTGACGGCTTTAACGTGTTCCTTCCCTTTATCATCGAAGATGATGGAGACTCGTGGAAGCGGGCAAAGTACCCAGCGAGTGCGCTAGCTAATGCGTGGCCAACCCTACTTGGTTCTCCAAGTTCCTTACTGCGACTCCTTGATTCGGATTTGAGCTTTAGTTTCGGCCATGAAAGCTTTCAACATAGCTTCCAATGATGGCTCCTTTGCGGGAGCATGGTTCTCTTCTTGAATGTTACTGTTGTTGTTGTTGGTAATGTGGAGATGCATAACCGGAAGGAGGATTCGAGTGTTGGAGTGATTCTTGTAGGTGAAATTAGGATGTTGCTTCCGGCCCGAGGATTATAAGTATTGGAAAAAGAATTATTCCCTCTATTTCCCACATAATTCAACGACCTTTGGATTGTCGGGGCATTCTTCAAACAGATGCCTTCCTCCACGAGAAAACACAAGCTACTAAATTCTTGGAGCCATAGTAGGTTCAACCATGACGGGTTCCTTACTAGTGTTAGCGCAGATTAAGTTTTTCGGCATGTTGGTAATGGCGACAAGGTGAGCGAGACATAGATCATCTCCTTTACTTCATAAACACCAGCCCCACCTTTAGAAGAATTTGCTCGCATTTGGTTGGCCACCGATAACTATTGGCGGCTATGCCTCGATTAACTCATAAGCTTCATTATAAGACTTATTCAAAAGAGCTCATCCGGAAGAGGCATCCAACATTAACCTTGAAGGTGGTAATAATCCATTGTAAAATGTTTCCATTTGAATGCACACAGAATGCCATGATGAGGGCACCTTCTTAACAGATCTTTAAACCTCTCCCAAGCTTCATACGGTGATTCATCCTCATTTACGCTTTGAAGGAAGTAATATCATTCCTCATTCGGCATTTTTAGTAGGCGGAAAATATTTTGTCAGGAACCTTTCAGCCAGTTCATTCCAAGAAGTAATTGAATTGGGTTCCAAAGAGTTCAACCAAGTCTTTGCTCTGTCTCTCAATGAATAAGGAAAGAGTCTCAATTTGAATGCATCATCACTTACTCAGGGATTTTGAAATTGCTAGCCACTTCAAGAAATTGCCTTAAATGCAAGTGAGGATCTTCAGTAGGAGCACCACTAAATTGCCCAACCGTTTGAAGCATTTGAAACATCATAGCCTTGAATTCAAACTGCTGGGTGGTTATTTCTGGCCTAACTATCCCAGTATTCATCGTTTGGGGATCAAAGACTGCATAATCCCTGATAGACCTTTCTCTGTCATTTGCTCTGTCGATCATACTGGGTTGCTCCTCATCATTTAAGAAAAGATCAGCCATGAGGCCTAACTCAGAATGTTGGATTTGAGCACGTTGTTCTTTGGTTCTCTTCCTTATCCTCTTAGCTGTTTTCTCTATCTCCAAGTTAATTTGAAACTCAGGTTCACCCTACTGCACTAGCATCTGATTGCAATACGACTGTTGCTGAACACAGTACACCAAACTTTTAGAAGTAACCAAATAAATTAAGTTAACAAAAGAATTTAAATATTCAACACCATTGTCAATCCCCGGCAACGGCGCCAAAAACTTGTCGCTTATATTTTTAAGATGTGCAAGTGTACACAGTCAACAAGTAATAAAGTGTAAGTCAAGATCGTTCCCACGAGGATTTGAATTGTATTAAATACCAATTCTAGAGTTAACTTCTTCTATTTAAATGTAAGAAATTAAAGAGAAATTTTTAAACATGTAAAGTAAATGGAGAAATAAAATGTCAAAGCAGAAAATAATAAATGCAAGAAATTAATGAAAGTAACAAATGAAGTGTTTAAATCAGAAATGGGAACAGTTAGGATTTTAATCCTTTGTAATTCTTTACTTCAGGGTAACGTATGCTTCAGGATGCTACAGCATTTAGTCCAGGAAATGAAATTTGCTTTCCAAAGCATTAAAAGCGAGTTCATTAAAAGCTTCTTATTCCTAAGTTCAATTAATTTCCCTCGGTTATCGAGAGAAGCACGTCCACTACTTAAAGACTTGAAAGTTATTCTAGCTCATTCAACACAATTAATTTTCCAATTAAGCTGTTCTATCTTTATCTTCTAATCAAATCCACTAACTTGGTTTTTCTAAACGAAATTAGTTGATATTTCAGATTAGTTGATCAAGCTAAACCGAAATTAAACATTTAAGCAGAAAAGAAGAAAATGAATAACATCCATAACATTAGATTACCCTTCAGTATAATTACAAATTCATAAAATCCTAACTAAGAAAATTTAGCTCATAATGAGCTTGGAAACAAAGTAATCAAAGAAAATGGAAAAATAAGACATAATGCGTAAAAACTGGAATTACAGACAAAACCAGGAGGTGACGGCTCTGCAGTACCAAAAAGCTCTCCTTAAAGGCAAGGTCACACTCACTATTTGTACTAGCTCCCAAAATAGGGTTACACTCTCTCTCATGCCTCACTTTTTGGGCTTTTACAAATTCAAATACTAAAATATTCCTTGGCCCAATTCCCAAGTACACACAATTTCTTTGCATTGTATTCTCTTTCTTCCTTTTAAGCGCGAAAGACTGACATGTATTTTGTCTTCTAGTGGGCAAGAGTGAAATTTGGAAATGATTTTATCTTATAGTGACTCGCTCCCCAAAGTGCTGACATTCCAAAGCATCCCGAGCAACACCTTGACAATTACCCCTTTATAACGCTTTCGAGAAATAAATCAAACCTTGACAATAACGGATCAGAATTTATAGCATTTCACAATTACTCAGATTAACAATGATATTTACTAAATCAAACAAAACTTGAATTTCTTCTCCAAAAATTGATCAAAACAAGAACAATGATTAAGCAAAAAGAATGGTAATAACTCTTATTTCTAAGAGTTATCAGAGGGTAGAATGGTTAGGCTGGAATTAGGCTTGGACTTAGGAGAGAATTGAGCACTCTCTAATTTGCTCATCCACATTTCTGTTTTCCTAGAAGCTGTAACAACATTCCTGGACTGATATCAACTTGATATCATCCAGAGAGTAATCAATATACTTGAATTTCTATTCATTTTTCTGTTCTTAATTTTTCGGTACCTATCAGAGAATCGTGTTATAAATCTAATAAGAAGCCTTGCTTTCGTGAGAATCGTGTTATAAATCTAATATTCTCATAATCATCTTCTCTTAGTTGTCATATGATAGAAGCATAAAAAATACCTGCATGTACCAGCAAAGATAAATATAGAACTTGTAAAAAAAGCAATGCCATTAACCCCTCCAAACTGCTGTAGTATCATCAGGTTGACTCGTACCTAACCAAGAGGCTAAATACCATAAGACCCTGCAAAAAGTTAAGATAAGTTGCAAGAATCGGGCTAACATAGAAAGCTCACAGTAAGTGACTTCAAATACTGCATTTGAAATAAGCCAATAATGCTAGCTTCTATTTGTGGCTCAAGGGCTTCTGTATAATCCTACAAAAATGTACAACATATAAAATAACATATTAGTTACCTCACTTAAAAGTCATTGACATAAAAATTGTTCTATTTAATATCGTAACACTATTGACAGGAAATTAATTCACCACAGGTATGACCAAGATGGATTTTATTATCCGCTGTTTATCATTCTCAACCAACGTGTTGGCTGGGAGATCCAAGTCCAACATTCTTTCACTCTCTCCATCAAAGACAATGAAGCAAGTAAAAGAGAAGAGTTGTCAAGTATAACAGCTACAATAAGTAACCAAAAGTGGTGGATAACATTCCACAAAGAGAAATTGGAAAGAAGGGGCATCAAATAGGGAAACAGTAAAAATAGAGAAGAGTAAAGAAACAAAAGCTCAAGGGAAACCATGATAGTTATCTCTTCTGTCGAATACGTCTGTGCTTGAAAGTTATATCAAATCCCAGCCAACACATGCGTCTCTATACCCACCCTCACGCTAACCCTCCAAAACAGAACTTGCAACAGAGAGCCCAACATTCCCAACCACAAACCAGAGCCTCAATCCCCTTCACCATTGACCCAAACACCCCTCTACAACTACACCTTGAACCTGAAAATCCTCACCAAGTTTCTGCAGATTTTGAAGTTGAGCTTCATATCTACAAACATAAGAATAACAAAATTGTTCACATAAATTAGAACACAGGAGCAACACTTGTAAAAGGTATTTCATTGATACACTTCACAATTGTTACAAAAGGCTCGTTTTATAGAAGGAGTATAGCAGATGAAAAACTACAATCAAGGAGGAAAGAAAGGAAATTACCAAAACTGCTAATATAAATATGGTAACTTTGCTAGCTATAGGAAACAAAATATTCACAGTATTTATGGAATTTATTTACAGTATTAAACACGGTTTAATACCGGTTTAATACATTGTCGACACTCCCCCTCAAGCTAGCTTGAAGATGTCTTCCATAGACGACTATCTTGTTATGTTCTTAAAGTTCTTCTTAGGTAGTCCCTTAGTTAGGATGTCTGTAGATTGCTTAGCTGTAGGAACATATGTGATGCAGATCTATTCACTTTCTATCTTCTCCTTAATGAATTATTTATCAACTTCCATATGTTTTGTTTTATCATGTAAGATTGGATTGTGGGCGATGGAGATTGCTGACTTGTTATCACAATACAGTTTTATTATTGGAGGATTATAAGTCTTTAACTCCTTTAGAAGTTTTTCAACCCACAACACTTTACATATTCCATGAGCCATTGATCTGAATTCGACTTCTGCACTACTTCTTGCTACTACATTTTACTTCTTGCTTCTCCAACTAACAAGGTTTCCTCCAACGAAAGTGCAATAACCTGATGTTGACCTTCTGTCAATAAAACTACCGACCCAATCTACATCGGTGTAGGCTTCTAATTGTAGGTGACCTTGTCTTTTGTAGAGAAGTCCTCTGTCCAGTGATCCTTTCAAATATATTTCGATCTTATTTATTGCCTCAAAGTGTTCAAGGCCTGGTGAATGCATAAATTGACTTACCATGGTCACAACAAATGCTATGTCCCAACGGGTGTAGGATAAATAGATTAGTCTTCCAACCAGTCATTGATACCTTCCCTTGTCTACCACATCTCTGGCTTTGGCTGGTTGCAATTTAGTGTTGGGCTCAATGGGCGTCTCAGTGACTTTACACTCCAGTAGGCCTGTTACTTTCAGTAGATCTAAAGTATATTTCCGCTTATTAACAAATATACTTTCTTTGGACCTGGCAAACTCAATTCCAAGGAAGTATTTCAACAGACACGCTGGCAAGTTTCTCTACTGCCATCATCACTTGTCAAAATAATATCTCTACATCCATAATCAGAATTGCAATTTTGCCATCTACCGAGTGCTTATAGAATAGTGTGTGATTAGCTTGGCTTTGAGTGTAGCCAAGATGTTTCACAACTTCTCCAAAACGCTTGAACCATGCCCTTGGAGATTGTTTTAGTCCATATAGGGATTTCTTTAGCCGCCACACCTTATTTCTTCCAAAGTCCCCTTCAAATCTTGGGGGAAGACTCATAAACACTTCTTCTTCCAAATCCCCATTTAGGAAGGCATTTTTTACATCTAATTGGTGTAGGGGCCAATTGAAGTTAACAGCAAGTGACAATAGAATCCAAATGGAGTTAAGCTTAGCTACTGGAGCAAATGTCTCCTGATAATCTACCCTATAGGTTTGAGTGAACCCCTTTGCCACCAACCTAGCTTTATACCTCTCTACATTTCCATTTGCTTTGCATTTAATGGTGAAGACCCATTTACATCCTACTGTTCTTTTATTATGTGGCAGGTCAACAATTTCCCAAGTCCTATTTTTCTTAAGAGCATCCATCTCTTCTAAGACTGTTAATTTCTAGTTTGAATCATCTAGTGCTTCCTCAATATTTCTAGGCACAAACAGATTTGTAATTTTAGAGGTGAAGACTCGATGATTTTGAGAATGGTTTTTGTAGGAAACATATTTGGAAATAAAATGATTTGTACTGGCTACTGGCTTTGGGTCCTTTCTTAGTGCAGGTTCTTACACCTTTCCTAAGGGCTATAGGCAAGTCCAAATTTAAATTAGAGAGTTTAGTGTTACCTTGAAGGCTTGAGGAGTCATCTGTTGGACCACTTTCTGGGAGGTCTCGTTGGTCTTATGCAAAGATGATAGGTTGGTCTCTGCTCTATTGTAGATTTTTGCGAGTATAAAACCGTAGCGCCTTATTCGACTGTGATATTTCTTTTTCTGTTTGAGGACCACCTAAGTTTGACCCTTGTTCCTCTTTATCAATTTCACCTTTTGTTTCAACCACTTTGGCTCTAGTGTGTAAAATAAGGTTAGGTAATGGTTCATGCAAAAAACATCTTCATTGTTTCTCTCCCCTTGAAAGCTTTGAATTCTGTTCTTTATTGTTTGAAGTGCAAAAACTGAATTCAGCAAGCTTGTAATCGATTACAAGACCTTTGTAATCGATTACATAGGCTCTGCCAAGCATTCCAAGCAAAGTCAGAGAGCCTGTAATCGATTACACATACTATGTAATCGATTACAAGGTTCCCAGAAAGTTAGTAATCGATTACACCAAACATGTAATCGATTATATGGATTCCAGAGGACTGGTAATCGATTACACACACATTGTAATCGATTACACAGGCTTTAAAAATGAGTTTCAGTGCGCAAAAAGCCATATTTCTTTTGTTACTAACCTTTTTTTCTTGGTATGTGCTTAATGATCAATGAAATGAAATATCTTTTGCCCTTGTGAACTCATTTATTATTTTTTTAATGTTTATTTGCTCATGAGTTTGGTATAATGACTAACCTCTATGGATCCAAAATTGGTGGATACCAAAGAAAATTCTTTGAATTGTGTTGTAGGGTGACTACTTACTCAAGTATGCATTGAAGTGAAATATAACTACGTCACTTAAGGTTGGAAAAATTTGAAATGGTCCAAGTTCTCCAAGAATGATAAAAATATAAAAAGAATGGCAAAGAGAACCACAACATTCTCAAGGAGCCTTGAGGTATGGAAGTTGGAATCACCTACAAAAACTCAAAGAGTACACTTTTGGTGACATCAATCTCTTATCCTCATCTATGCTTTAAATTGAATATCATATGATATTTGGAGAAGTAGAGAGTTGTTTTTACTTGCCTTACATGATCATTGTTTGCCCCAAAATGCTTATATATGTTTTGATGATGATCATGTCTTTCTTGACAAACTTGAATCTTGCTTTGAAAATGGTTAAACTATGCTTTTGGATTCAAGTGCATATGTTCTTCCTTTATTCTTGTAAGAGCTAACATTGCATGGTTGATAATGTGGTACATGTTTTACATTGTATATCAACCTAAATTATGCTTGTAAATAAGTTTAAATGATATTTGATGCTAACCCATGTTTTAAAGAACTTTTTGAAATATAGTCATCAAATATTGAAATGTCAAGCATATGTGGATAAATGAGAAATATTGAAGGAAGAGGAACATGAGGAGACTCTCTTCAAGTGAAATGGAATGAAATACTCATTGGAAGAAAGTACAAACTCAAAGGACCTAAATGAAGAACATTCTAAAGGAGCATCACTTTCTATCTAACTCAATAAGTATCTCTATCCCTAAACTATTGTGGTATTCTATATGCTATGGATTATATGATACTTGTTAATAAATTGATCTTAAAAGATTAGATGTTTTCCTTACATGAGAAGTATGCTTAGCATTCACAAAGTGTCTAATTGGACATTAAATTGCTAGTTTTGTCATTGCATATGGGGTGGATGACATTAGTTCTATACATATAGTATATTTCATCATGATGAATGTTTGATATCTATGATTCTCTTGATTTATGGTTTCTTTGTAGTATAACACCTATGAGAATCATGCTCTTATCTTGAAAAGAATATGTGGTTTTAATATAAAATCTCTCTACCCTTGTAAATTGCTTTTAAAAATATAATGTGTTCTTACAAAATTCTTTTTGAAAGGGGGAGAAGTTTTAAAAAGGTTTTTGATTGATGGATTAAGAATATGACATTTTATGGTAATATGCTTGCATGATCTTGGCATGCATATTTTCCTTTATCTATCTTGTGCTTCAATAAGGGGGAGCTTATCTTATATATCCTTCTTCTATATCATTATTGACTAAGAACATATGCATAACTATGTTAAACTATTATGTTTGATATTTTGATAATATACATATTTTGAGGGGGAGCCTAGTTCTTAAATTATTGCTTATATCTCTTGGCTTACATCCTTATTTGACATGAAGTGTTTTATTGTTAATACTATCCACATGTCAACAAAGATCATCTCTTGTTCTTTCTCCCTCTATCAATGAAAGAAGGTATACATTCTTACACTTCATATCTTTTGATTCTTTCATTGAGAAATGCTTGATATGTGACAAGTTGTATGATCTTTCATTTGAAAACCTCAAATCTATGATCTTACACGGATATTTTGTAATTTCTAACAAGTGATATCAAGTGGCACTTATTTATCATGTGGTATGCAAGACATTATATGCTAGACATAATTTCTTAAGCTCATTGTTATCATGTGCTAAATGTTGATGTACCAAAATATGATAAGCTTTGCATGAATAATATTTTATATCTTGAAAGCATGCTTGTTTCATCTTTCTGTTCTTGAATCATGTGTAGAATCAAATAAAAGGAGACAATTATGTTTTGAATAACTTGAAGAAGTTTCTGAGTTTTGATGATCTTACTCTTTTTGACAACACGAGTTTTATCTATAATGGGAGTGAAAATATTATCTTTTCTTCCTAAGCCTTTTTGTTGATGTCAAATAGGGGGAGTGAAAATTGGAAAGAAAAATATGTTTTTATTGTTTGAAATGCTTACATGAATATCTATTCTTCTGTATTGCATATTTTTCTTTGGTGATTTGTCATCATCAAAAAGGGAGAGATTGTGGAAATAGGTTTGCCCCAATGGTTTGATATGTTAAGTTTTGATGATGACAAATATAAGACAAAAAGAATGATGCTTATGCTTAATAGATGTGCTTTATAGATGACAAATGCATCACAAAAGAATATTGATCATGTTACATATATGTGCTTAAAAGAGATATATTGGATCATGCATGATTATGTACTTTATTTAGTTATACTTCACTTAATAATCATGCAATGAGATATATGCAACATTCTTATATGCATGTTAGACTAATTAGAGTTATACATTTATGAATCATGCATATAAAGATATTGAGTTATGAATTTGGACTAACTATGCTTGTGTTAAGTGAGTAACATTTTGTAGGATAGTCCAAGTATCAAGAATAAGCATTGCAACAAGAAAGCAAAAGATCACAACTATGCTCAACTCAAGAAGAATAAGAATGATAAAGATGTTCCAAGCAATTTACAAGATTTGAAGAGAAGAAATTTGTGGAAGCTTGGATCACATCAAGAAGCCTAAGGACTAGAATTTGTATATTTTTCTTTTAGGTTTTCTCCTATGTAAAGATAGAGGTTTTACAAGAAAAGAGCTCAAATATGTTTTTAAGTCTTTAAAAATGGTTCTTACATGTTTAAATGCCCAACAAATTATTTTTGGAAAGTTAATCTTGGTGGTAGTTCACACATTTAAAAAATAGCCAAGTTTGTGTTTTGCAAAACTGACATTCAGTTACTATTTTGATCATAACTTTCAAAATACTTTGAGTTTTGTTATGAAACGTATTTCATATGAAAATAGACTCAAATATCTTTCTAATGAATGGTCATTTACTTCAAACGGATAAGAAATGAAGAAGTTATGACCATTTGCTTTAAACTATGAAATATAGTCAAGTTTGAGTTTTGAAAAACTAACCTTTGGTCACTCTTTTGATAATAACTCTCAAAATACTTTGAGTTTTGTTGTGAAACTTCTTTCATTTGAAAATATACTCAAAGATCTTTTCAATGACTGGTCATTTGCTTTAATCGGATAAGAAATGAAGAAGTTATGACATTTTAAAGTCAGATTTCAAAACCAGAAAAGCTGTAATCGATTACACAAGTCCTGTAATCGATTACAACAATGTCGAAGCCATGTCGATCGACAATGAAGTGTGTAATCGATTACCAAGTGCCAGAAACGTTTCTAACGGCTATAAACAACTAGTTTTCATAAAAAAATCATTTCTAAACACTACCAACGGCTATTTTATCACTTGGGCTCTATATATAAGTGTTGTATGAAGCTTATACACCTCTTGAACCCTTGATTTGATCCTTGAATCACCAAAATCATATTTTGAGCTCTTTCTTGCAAAATTCTTCTATTCCTTTGTTCTTCAATTTGTATTATCCACTCTTGAAAGAGTTTTCTATCATCTATATTTTGTTCTTCAAGTTGTATATCTACTCTTGTGAGAGTTTCATTCTATCAACCTTGATTGCTTTGTAAGAGAGGGTGAGGTATCCCTCCAAATTGTAAAGGGTGAGGCATTCCTTTGTTTGAAGAGACTCAAGCTCAAGGGTGAGGCATCCCAAGGAGTTGAGTGCTCAAGTTTGTAAAGGTCATCAAGCACCTGTGAAGCTTGAAGAATTGGAGGCTCTAGCACAAGGGTGAGGTATCCCAAAGTGTGAGGAGTGCTCTTGTTTGTACAAAGGTTTTTCTAGCACCCGTGAAGTCTAGGAGATAGTGAAGAAAATCTCAAGTTAAGCTTGGGATGGATGTAGGCCACAAGTGGTGATGGTCAAAATTTGAACCAGGGATAAATTCTTGAGTTTGATTCCCTCTTCCCTACACTCTTTAATTTCAATATTTAGTATAGTATATTTATCTATTGCATATCTTGTCATCTTGGTGATTTGATTCTATGAACTTGACATCTAGCTTATTTGCTTAATTCTTCATATATCCCAAGTTGCATTTGAGTAATCTATAATAGTTGTACCTTTGTTGTACATGTTCCGCTGCTTTTATTACTTGAGTGATTCAAAATGCTTAATTTCTCAAAGGTGCATTAAAATTTGTAATCACCCAATTCACCCCCCTCTTAGGTGATGGTTACCATGACTAACAGACAGTGTCTTGGAAACATTTCTTTTAAACATAATGGTTCGGGCAACTTCAAGTAAATGTTTAATTCTTTCGTTCAACAATACCATTTTGTTGAGGAGCGTTAGGGCATGTAGATCGATGCTACATGCCTTTTGTTATGAGAAAATCCCTCGGGGTTTTATTAAAATATTTAGTGTCATTGTCAGTTTGGAAAATATTGATTTTTTTGTCAAATTAGGTTTCAACCATAGTGGAAAAATTTTTAAACATAGTTGGAACCTCGTGTTTCTCATGCATTAGGTAGATCCAAGACAATCGTGTGTGATCATCTATAAAACTTACAAACCACTTTTTTCCAAATTGTGTTGTGATTTTCAAAGTGTTAGAAGATATTAGGGTTATTAGTCTTAGTGTTAGTGGACTTGGACTTGTACAGTACTAGGTTATGAAATTGTATCACATCTCATTCCTATCAATAATATTCTTAGTCTATTATTATTTAGCCATCTTTCTCTCTTTTCCTTTCCCTAACCCTAAACTCGTAATTCTTCAACATGGTATCAGAGCGATATCATCTGCCTTGAAGGCCTCTTCTTTCCGCTGTGTTAAGTTCCATAGAACTCTTTTGTATATTCTTCCCTATTTGTTTTCCTCAAAACTTTTCCTTTATTTTCACTTTTTAGTTTATGAAAATATTTTTTTAAAAAAATCTCTGTTTGTAATCGTGACCAAGGTCATTGTTCATATCATTGAGCAACCAAGGGTGACTGTGGTTCTGCAGTTCTGTGACCCAAGAGTGGTCGTCGGTGATAGGTGGTCGGCTGGTATCAAAAAGACGACCAGTGAGGTTGGTGGTGGTCAACGGCAACGGTTTGTGTCTTCCTCATTGCAAAGGCTATGTTTTTACGTTTCAAGGACTGCGTAGCCCAATGCTGCTACTTCAAGTTTTAGGCGACCTAGGGGTTGTCGCTGATGATTGGCGGCCAGCCGGTGTCAGAAAGACAACTAGCGAGGTTAGTGGTGGTCAACGACAGTGATTTGTGTCTTCCCCATTGCGAAGGCTCTATTTTTATGTTTTAAGGACAGCGCAGCCCAGTGCTGCTACTTCAAGTTTCAGGCAACCCAGGGGTGGTCGCCAGCGAGGTTTAGCCCGACCGACGGTGGGAGGAAACCCATCGGCGTTTGGGTCGCCGGCATATTTCTGGCAAGGCTAGGTTTTGCACATTTTACACAGTTCGGAAGTTCTAAAGCTACACCCAGCCACAATGGCAATGGGTGTCTGATTTTCCGACAGAGATAGCTCCGATCGAGAACCAGAAGGGCTTGTCGGTGAGCGGAGCTCTGGTGAAGGCTCTGACAAGCAAGTTTTAGTGTTGTTTGGTATGGCTTTGGTGCGATTTTAGATGTTTCTTTGAAGCCCAAGTCTTTTGGTGCAATTTTCAAGCCAATTTAGTGGTTTTCCTGATCGTTTGTGGCGTTTTCAGGTCGCGTTCATGAGGTTTTGCTTGGGTTCTGGTGTTTTCTTCTAGTTTGGCTTCCTATTGGTTGGTGCTGGTGTTTCCCTGTCTGATTTTAGTGATTTTGTTGATTTTTTTGTGGCTTTTGGTGCTAGCTCAGATTGCATAATGGGGTGCGATGGTTACTGGACTGAGACAAAGAAACTTATGTTATGGGGTGGTCTCTGAGGTTGTGTGTGCAGTAGATTGATGTTATTTGGTGTTTTCTCGCTTCTTTGATGTGCTCAGTGATGTTTGGTTGCTATTTTTGAAAGTTTTAAAGGACAACATTTGTTGGGTTGCTTCTTCTAAGAGCTGTTTGAGATTATGGAATTTTGTGATCGTTTGTTGCAAGGATTGATTTTTTTGTTTCATGAATTGATTGTTTGAGAATGGCTCTTGATTTGTGGATGTGCGGTGTTTTGTGATCTTTGGTTATTCTTCCCTCCTCTCTTCTTCTATGCATGACCAAGGGTGTCATGGGTTAGTTCCCTCTTTTCTTCTTCTATACGCGACCAAGGGTGCAGTGGGTTGGTTCCTTTTTTTCTTTTTCTATATGCGACCAAGGGTGCTATAGGCAGTGTTTCTGGCAATCAGGTGTGTCGCGGCCAGCCAACAAGATGCGACTATGGGTGTTGTAGGTCTAGAAGCAAGAGTCATCCTAGTAACTTGTGGTTTTGGCCAACCAGAAAGGTGCAACCAATGGTGTCACTGGTATGAGAACAGGAGTTTCCCAGTTTCTCTTTTCTTTTCTTATCTTTTGTCTTCTCTTCTATCTGTAATTCCTGGCTATTTGGAGATAGTCGCTGTTTGGAGATCGATTGTGTCAACCAATGTTTAAGGAAGAATAGCGAAGTTCATCATTTTCAATGCACGTGATGCTACAACCGAAGCAGCAAAACTTGAGGAGTTCACGTCGATGATGTTTGGCAGCATTTAGTCAGTGGCAATGGTGTTCTGGTTTATTGTTGTTCTACTTATGTTTTGAATTATTTGGTTCTTGATTTGACTCTATTTGGTTCTGTTTGAGACTTTGGAGTAATTTTGCATGGTTTGTGTTATTTGGAGATTATTATTCGTGATTTCTTTCTTTTGATGTCAAGAGTTTATGGATTAAAGACTTTGGACACTAATAAAGGACCCTATTTGTGTTACTGGGTGGTATAATACCTAACTAAGTGTTTCAGAGACTCGATTGGAGGTCATTGTTGGGTGGTATGATACCCGACTAAGCGTTTTGAAGACCGGTTTGAAGGTTGAGGGGAGGTCGAGGGGACCACTAAGGAGAAAAGTCACAGACTAGAATAGTCTCATTTGCTTGGAACGTGTGTCAAGGAGAAGCAAGGAAGCTATTTGCCAAGGACGTTGCCAAGGTTTTGTTATTTAGGGAGAGCACTAGTTTCCTTAGTTATTTGTTGAGATCGGTTGAGTTTTAAATGTTGGTGTTGTTCTTTGTTTTCAGTTAATGCCTTTATGAGTTTTCTAGTTGTAACAAGTTTAGCTTTAGTAAACTTAAGCTTGAGGGGGAGTGTTAGAAGATATTAGGGTTATTAGTCTTAGTATTAGTGGGCTTAGGCTTGTACACTAAGTATTAGTATCAATAGGAGTACTAGGTTATGGAATTGTATCACATCTCATTTTTATCAATAATATTCTTAGTCTATTATTGTTTAGCTGTCTTTCTCTCTTTCCTTTTCCCTAACTCTAAACTCGTAATTCTTCAACACGAAAGACCCCATACATCACTATGGATTAGGTGAAAAGATTTGGATGCATGATAAGGTTATGAGAGATTAGAGATGCGATGACTTTTTGCAAGAACACAACTTTCATAGTCGAAAGAGGAACAATCAACATTTTTAAATAAACTTGGAAACAAATGTTTAAGGTACTGGAAACTAAGGTGTCCTAGCCTACTATGCCAGAGCATTATTTGGTCCCGTACAGGTTGAAAACTTATACCACTAAGGCTTTGAACTATTTTATTCTCAGAGTTATCATCGAAGTAGTAGAGTCCATCTATCATCTTAGCACTACTAATCGTCCTCCCCGATGTATAGCCATGAAACAAGCAATAAGAATATGAGAATTTTACATGGCAATTAAAGTCTTTGAAGATTTTACTAATAGATAGAAGATTGCAAGATAGTTTGGGAACAAGTAGCACATATTTTAGGTCAATGATCTTGGATGGGGTTATCTTGCCTTTACCTGCAATTGATGAAAAACTACCATTTGCAATTCAATTTTTTTTTTACTTCCAGAACAAGGGAAATAGGTCTTAAACAAAGAAGGAAGGCTTGTCATATGATCGGATGCACTTGAATCAATGATCCATGATATAGGCGACTCTAAGGTGCAAGTGAAGGAACTAGGAATGCTTAAAAAACCAGTTTGTGCAAGAGAACCACTAGGGGTACTACAAGAGGAACTAGTTTTTAGCAGCCTTAGGAGTTGTTCAAGTTGATCCTTGCTAAAGGAGCTCTTCTCAGCTTCATAGGCTGTGGGAGGTGCTCGGTGAGGCTTAGGACTAGAACCAGGCTTGCTGCCCTTCAAATGTGCTAGTCTCTCATGAATTTTCTAGCAATTTTCTCAAGTTTGTCGAGATCGGTTGCAGTAATCACACCATATACTGCAAGTTCTTCAATTCTCCTTTGGCTAGTGAAACTTTTGTGGTTTGCAGCTTCTACAACAAGGACACTGTCTCGGTGGTGTGTAGGTCCATTCTGTTTTTACCCATCATTACGATCCTTTTGGTTTCTTCCCTTTGTACCTTCCTAAACATATTCCATTTCCATAAAACAAAACCCCTACTTTTATCCTTTTGTTTTAATTGACAATGCAATCTACCATAAACTAAACCCTCCCTTACCATTGAGCAACATCCAAATGACAAAATTGCCACTCTTATATAATGACAAATAAATAGTGGTTCACATCCTCACACAGCTATAACACCCTTATATATAGATATATATAATGGAAACAGCAACAAAGAATTAAGAAATACGCGCTGAAAATCCATGGTTCATAGATAGATTGCCTTAAACACAAAGAAAACTGATATTTTGAAGCGCTCATGTATTCTAGATACTAACACCATATACGTCTTCAGCAAGTAATAATAAGGATAATGCTAATACTTATGATAAAGAATAATTTTCCACAAAGGAAAACTTAGAACTTCAATTCCTAAGACAACCGAATCGCATCTTTTGAAAAAACCAATTAGAGAGAATAAAGCGATGCTTACATTTACAATCCAATTCTTTACATTATTAGAGAGAATCCAAAAACTAATTCTTCACAATTTGAAAAAACCAATACTATGTGTTATGCAGTTAATTTATGTATTGGTTTTTCTATCCTCCTGAAACATGTTCAATGTAGAACCAAAAGCCAAGCATTAAACTTTCATCCTCCTTTAAAAGTATGATTAATGGCCCTCCAAAACTGTTAAAAGAACCAGAAATCTATCTGAAACTCATCATAATTTTTCCTCAAAGGCTCTATTCTTTGATTTTTTTTTCCCTCAAGAAAAGTTGTGACACAGAAAATATTGGTTATTTTTCATCGACTGACTCCGGGTAATTCTGCTGTCCTTTGCTATCAAATATTACATCTCCTGACAGAGTCTCCAGTTAATGATTCAATAGTGATCAGTGGGACCAAATCAGGTATTTCCTGTCTAGCTCCTCTTTAGATAAATGAAGTAACCATATCAAACTATCTTCAAGGAGAAATCCTTCCACAGCGTAGTGATCCTCATATATCTGATTTTACTTGGTACTCAAGTATGCCATTGGGATGGGACACTGTATTAGACGTCAAGCATGTTGTGGTTCAATATCTCATCATCTAGTTCCATAGCTTTCTGCAATCCATGGATCATGTACTTGCATGTTAAACTATTTGGAACATACCCCACTTTGAGCAGCCTATCCTGAAGCTCCATCAACTCAGCCACATTACCAACCTCACAAAAGATTTTAACAATTGCATTGTAGCTCTCAGCATCATAAACTTGAAACTCCTTAGCACAGAATTTCAATAATGACACAGCTTTATCAACATTCTTTTCTTTGCAATACCCATTTACTAATGCCCTGCTTATTTCCAGATCAGGTAGAATACCTGAACTTACCATTTCCTCCAACAAACCTTCAGCCTCCTGAGTCCTGTTTACTCTACACAAGCAGCATATGATAGCTCTATAGGCAGCGAGATTCAGTTTCATACTCTTCTTTACCATCTCAGATTTCAAAATTACTGCCTCCTCCACATTATTGAATTTACATAGAGACTCAACCAGTTCATTGTAAGTACTCATTTCAGGCATATAGCCACCCTGAGATATCCTTAGCAGAAGACTTCTGGCAGCAAATGGTCGACCTTCTTTACACAATGCAACTATAAGATAATCATATACATGTTCAGGAATCTTAATTCCAAACCTCTGAAGCTCCACAACCAAATTCAAGGCTGATACCAGCTTTCCATCCCTTGCATATCCTTCAACGATAAGCCGACAAGTGACACTGTCAGGACAAATCCCATTTCCTATCATTTCGTGCAACAATGATCTACACATTTGCATCTTACCTTCTCTGCAATAACCACATATGAGAGTATTATACGACACAATGTCTGGATCTAGCTCTCTGTGAACCATCTGATGGAAAAGTTGATGAGCCTGCTTGATCTTCCCTTCTTTACAAAGACCATTCATCAAGGACGTGTATGTAATCAAATTAGGTATCACACCTCTAATGTACATGATCTTGTATAGATAAAATGCATCCTCCAACCTTCCTTTCCTACAATAACTATTAATGAGTGTGTTATATGTCACTAAATCAGGTTCAAATCCTTCTTCCTCCATCTTCTCCAGGAATCCATTCACCTTATCCGTATCTCCATCTTTGCACAAAACATGGGTCAAAATGTTGAAAGTATAAGCATTCCTGTGTATCCCAAGTCTTCCCATCTCTTCATATACTTCCCAGCATTGACCAATATAATTAAACTTAGACAACCCATTCAATAAGCAATTGCAGGCAGTTACACTGGGGATAAAACAAGCCTCAATGTTCTTCCTAAAAGTTGCAAAACCCTTCTCAACCATACCAGCCTTCACATAAGCCTTGATAAGCATATCAAATATCACTGGATTCCAATTACAATCCTCAGTACACTCAACCAAATTCTGATAAATGTCATCATTTGGAGAAACACCCTCACCCTCAACCTCAACCTCAACCTCAACCTCAACCAATTGTATCAATTCAAACAACAATTTCATGGCCTCAGAGAACACTCTAGACCAAGCAAGTATGTGAACAAGTATACAATAGTTGTGCACAGTGGGTGTGATACCCAATTCATTTCTAACCCAATTGAAATAGGTGAGAGCTGAAGAGTGATCAGACTGACATCTGAGCAAGACCCTTGAGATTTCATGGGCACCCATATGGGGAAGAAGGGATTTGATATCATTTTGAAGGAGGGAAAGATGGGAACTTTTGTGTTTGAGGGTTGAAGAGATGAGGTTGACAATGTTGTTGGGGTTTTGGGTAGGGGGAAGAAGATTGTAAAAGGGACTTGAAAAGGGTTTGGACTGAGAATCCGGTACAGTGATTAGAGAAGAAGGAAGAAGAAGAAAAGAAAGCTGATTTTTTGGTGAAAGTTAAGTTGGAGAATGATTGTGAAAGAATTGAGTCAGTGGCAGCATAGATTAAAGGTCGACGAATCATGGGTAACTACGAAAAAAACTGAGAGAGAGAGAGAGAGAGAGACATACCAAGTTGCTGGCAGATACTGTATAAAGATTAGAGAGCAAAGAGCAGAGAGCAGAGAGCAGAGAGCAGAGAGCAGAGACTGCGAATGTGAAAATGTGCTCTGATGAGGTGGAGTGGAGACGGGACATCCAAATGGTTTCAATCAACTTCAAGTATATCAAAGCGTTGAGGTTGAAATTGGGCTTTGCTGAATTATTTGTGTTTGTGTTACTTTTGTGTGCTAATTAGGTATAATTACACACGTATCACTTGTACAATTTTTATCAAACTATGTACAGAGTTGTATTAGAAATTTAAGTCGTTGTTATTGTATACCCTACGTAGTTAAGGTGTATAATATACTATTTAAATTGACCAGTTAAGTTTTTTTTTTTTTTGTAAAACTCTTAAATATTCTTAGAACCAACTCACTTCCACCTGACCCCCACCACCACTAGGATGGCGCAGACGCGACGATGGGAGTGGACTCAGACGGCGTTCGCAGTTGGTGCTTCGTGTTGGTTTGTGAAGGGACGTGGTGGCTTGCGATGGTGGTTCATGGACGCAGGCGAGAGGTAGATCTGCGTGGGGGTTCGCAGATCTGGCACGGGATCTACGTGGTGGTTCGCGTGAGAGGTGGATCTGCATAGTGGTCGTGGGTCGAGACAGAGGTTCGCAGTGGCTGCGCGTGGAACAGGGCGGTGGTTTCGAGCTCGACTCGTGGGTCGCATGCCGATTGGAGCGGAGGCTGAGGTTGCAGTGGTTGATGTTGGGTTTGAGTCTCGGTGGCTATAGTGGCGAGGTTGCGATGGCTAGTTGTGAAGGCTGAGGTCGCGATGGCTAGGCGCGGAGGTTGAGAGCATGGAGGCTAAGGTGGCAAGGTCGTGGTGGCTGATGCTGGCGTTGAGTCTCGGTGGCTATGGTGGCGAGGTTGCGGTGGTTGGGCACAGAGGTTGACGACTGTAGGTGCAGTGATTTTTGGTTGGTCATGACAGTGGAGAGAGAAAGGGGTGATGGTGGTGATGGTGGTGGTGGCGACAGTGGAGGGAGGAAAGGTGGTAGTAGTGGTGTAATTTTTTATAACCTACTTAGTAAATTTTTAGTATTTGTTCTAAGTCATTGTTATTTTTTATGATTCAATCAATGATTTAAGATGCAAGGTATATTATACACCTTAATTTTTAAGGTGTATATTAAAAATGGCCAGAAATTTAAATTAAAGTTGGGCTTTGCTGAATTAATTGTGTTTGTTACTGTTGTGTGCTATATAACAAGAATAAATAATGCTAATTAGGTATAATTACACACATATCACTTGTACAATTTTTATCAAACTATGTAGAGAGTTGTATTAGAAATTTAAACTACTTGCGATTGTAAGCCTCTACTCAACTCACTTATTTCCAAGAGCATGGCCATGGACATGTCGCCCCTCCAAATAATTTCAATCCCATGATACATACTTCCTTAAAAAAATATAATTACGTCCTTCTCAAAATAAGAGATAATAGTCAGGTAAATAAAATTATGACTTAAATATGATTTTGGTTCATGAAAATATAATATTTTGTAATTTAAATCTCTATTTTTTTTGTTTTGGTCTAAATTTTTTAAATATTTTTTATTTTAATATTTGTCGTTAATAACCCTTCATTAAGAGTTTATGTAATAAACGAAAGTTTCATTTACTAATATCACACATCAATAACTCTATTTGTCACGTAAATATTTAACAAAGATTTAATAACAACGGTCTACTAAAATTAAAAAAAAAAAATACTTAAAAACTTCAACTAAAATAACAAAAATTAATAGACATCAAAAATATATTTAAACTTAAGATTATTTAAGTAGCTCGTAAAAAAATATAATCCCTAATAATAAAAAAGAAATACAACCCTAAACTATAATTATACATTCATATATTTTATTATGTAGCCCGTGATAATTGAATCTTCATGTATTCACTCAAGTATAAGGTATAAGCTCAACGAAAAAAAAATTACAAAAGAAATATAATTATATAATAACACGTGCCATTTTAATGAAAGCATCAAGATTTTGTAACCCAATATACTGATTTTTTTTTCTTCTGTACCAAAAATTGGCGATACATCCAAATGTCTGCAAGAAGCAACGCCAAGGGTGGCACTACTGTACAACAGGTTTGTATATAGGAAGAAAAGAAAATGGTACAACATGCATTCAGGTGAATTTTAGGTCATTGGACAAGCAAATATATGTACAGCACTAGTGTCCTCTTCATTCACTTTGGAATAACGTATCAGGAATGGCAGGAATAGCACACATAGAATTGTCCAAATTCCATGAATAGCACAGCATAATTCCCAAGAACATCGTACTATATGTGGCATGGCGTTGGTGTTCCTTTGAGCAAATGATTTATGAGAACAAACTTCCATTTTTAGTTTCATCATAATCCTGTATCTTCAAGAGTGTAGTTAACATCTCAAGCAATAACCATGCTGGCGAGCCTAAGCTGCTTATCTAACGGCAAGAAGCCTTTTAATAATACACAGGTATGATGCATTACTTGCAGCAGAAAAGCAGCCATATGATTCTCACTTTCATCAATGGGTTGCGAACCAGGAACATAAGAACCATCTGCTATCTGCGTAGCCCAGTGGTATATACGTTCTGTTGATGAAAAGAGATGGGAAACAAAAGTTTCTGCAACAACATCCCAGCTTCGGTCTGCTAGAAGAGACACAAGAGTGACTGGTAGATCATTCAGCACCATTTGTTGGTCCACAATCATAAAGGGCATATATTTGCAGCAGGTAGCAGAGAGTAGACCAAGAAACTGCAGGGCCTGCAGGATAATGAAGGAGATGTATATAAAGGGAATAAGCACTATAACAAATTCAACCTGGTTATCAATGAATAAAAGTTCTCTTCTCTCTCTCATGATAAAGAATTATACCAAGCCTCATTAATGGCAAACCACAGCATAAGTGAATGCCAGTCACTTAGAAATAAATCAGGGACAATACAAGATGAGCAATAAGCATCAACATGAAAATTTCTACAGTGACAATTGACCTCCATAAGCAGAAATCTGACAGTTGTACCTTGGGCATTCAAATTGATAGAAAAATATGCTTTTTCATATACATTATTTACAATAATAATAATAATTCCATTAGCTCCATACATTTCAGCACTTATATAAGGTTTGGATCTCTACAGGATAAATTTCTCTCAATCCACCGTAAGAATGAAAGTTTTAATCATGGACATCATGCTCATAAAATTTCACATTGATCATGTTCTGCATCTCTTAAAATTAATGTATTATATACTTTTCAAATAAATGAAAATATCAACCATTTTATCACGAACTAATTCTTGCATAAATTTTCTGAAATTTGGCATGAAAAATCTAAATAATAATTATTACCCGTGTAGTAAGTTTATTACTGAAGGTATCAATATCAAGTTCCTACCGTGGAAGGAAAACTGGATACGCAGCTAATTTCAACTGCATCAATAAGCCACTGTCTTTTGATACTTCCCTCTGCATGGTGCAAAGCCGCCACAACTTCAACAAGTACATCCCAGAGTCCTGCAAAAACTAAAGCTTTAGCATTGACATTTGACATGCGAAGGATTTCCAACTTAATATGCTTCCAAGATCCAAACAGTTTTCAAGCAAATGAACAAATAGCAACTCTGATTCAATTAAGAACCATTAATTGTTTCAGCCCAAATTGATCTGAGTTCCTGTGCCCAAAAAAATACTAACATTGACTAGCATGGAAGAAAACTAACCTTGTGATTTGCAGTTTAATATGTAGGATTTCATTTTTCCAAGTTCAGTCAGTGGAAGAGAACCAGTCTTCACTAGCTTGATTTTAGCACAAACCTTTTTTTGGACTTCAATATGTTTGCCAGCACTTTGAACAAACTCCTCATGTGAAACCTGTCTTTGCAAATGACTGCTTAGGTCACAGGGTTTAAACAGACATTTTGTATCTTATAAGCACGACCTCAGTCAATTTGAATCAATGCCAACGAGGATTAACTAAAACATCAACATAATGAAGGTACCAAACAACAGAAATAATAACATATACTAAAAGATTATTATTAGAGTAGGAGAATTCAAACAATTTACTTGAGGGCAAAAGCTGATGAAGAGATACAGTTAAATGTACGCATACCTTCAGGAAATCCAATAACCAACTCTGTGGAGCCTTTCCTAAGCATTTTACAGCCTCAGACCACTCGTCTACAGAACTTACGTCCCCCAAGACTACACTGCCAGAAGATTGCACAACTGGCAATAAAGTAAATAGAACCTTCATGCACCTCTCAACATGGGATATGTGATCAGAAGTGTCAATAGAAACTTCATCTAGGCACTCGTAGAGACCCTTCCAGCATGAAATACGTAACAAGCTTTTATGGTAGATGCCAGACTCTTCGTATGAAGTAAATGAAGAAAAGTGATTACACACATCACCAAATAGTTTCTCACGCCTGGAGCTTGAATATACTTTTACAAGGTCTGCCAGATGAATTAGCAGGCATGACTGCAGATTTAGTTCAAGTGTCCTGAACCTGGAAAAATCAGATAGCTCATCAAGAAAAGTTAGGAGTGAATCAAATTGACTTGCATGAGCTAATGCGAACTGCACGCATTCCTCCCTTAGAGTTCCTTTCTTAAAAGCAGAATCTGCTGGCAACAACTCAGCAACCTTGGTCTCATATCTCATACAACGCCTAATAATTGCTCCCCAATCCAAGCTTGGCAACCTGGGAGCTCTAGAAAGACACCTTAATATAGCAACGACTGTGTCAACATGTACAACTGTACCTGGCTGAACTTGGACAAGACAAAAAATGAGAACAATTAGACGAGACTAACAAAAAACATATAACTTTGTGATGTATATTGGAAGTCTATCTCTATCATATACATTATACAACAATCCCTGCCTAAATCTAGAAGAGAGTTAGGAGAATCGGAAGTAATTATCATATTGAATATAGTTTCGTTAGCAGTAAGGCACAAAACCATGTAAAAGATGGAGTAATACAAGGACGAATTTCATAAAATTACCAAAAGCAACGAAATTGAAGATTCTTTCGTTGTTTAAGAACGGTTGTTGCAAATGACACATGCACATACAAAATGTGACATTAAATTCATTTAGAAGACCCCCCACCCAAACACCACCAATGAAAAATAATAATAATGATATTTTGTAGCATGGTTATTAATACTAAAATAAAAAATAAAAAACTTTTTAATAGTTAAATTAATACTAAATTATGTTACATTTCAGGAAGGATGAAAATCAATCAAATTTAAACATATCATTTACGAATAATCCCACTATTGATTGGATGTGCCATATGATTAACAGACACTAAAGTTTGGAACCCAAAAACTAGCTTCACGTGAATGATTATCTGAAATATATATAATTATGACATAGTTTCCATAATTTTAAGAATGAATTATAGATCTTGAGCTGTTTCTGTAGTTATTTTGTTTTCCAACCCCCATACATGAAATAAAAAACTCTTTAGATAATTCAAAGATAAAGTAAAACATAGAAATTAAATTGCACAGGAACACAGGCCTCCTGTCACGCCAAGGAAGGTGACTGCACAGAAAAAAATGAGTTATAGAGGGATAGAGAAACAGATAGAGATTATTGAGAATGGAAGACAAATATTTGAAATATTAAAAAAAAAATGCATAAGTCACTCAAAGATTAAGAACTTCTTCAAAACAATTTACAAAAAATATGGGCAAGAGATCTACCTCAGTGTATTTGAATTCCATAAGCCACAAACTTATTTTCAAAACAACATTGTCCTCAGAAAAACTTTGAGAAACAGATTTTGAATTAGTTTCCGCCACATTCCTATCACCATCAACACCCAAAAGTTCCTTGGACCATAAATGATGTCGAAGGAAGGAAAGTACCCAAGAAGCAAACTGTTGTAGCTGATGATTATCAGAATTCTGTGCTACAAGAAACATCTCTTGCACCAATGATGTCAAGTATGGTTCAAAGACAGAACTTGCTAGGAGAGGACCCGTGACAGAAGAAGACTCCTGTTGTTTACATAGTAAGATATTTAAATATGAAACAAGAAAAAAAAAATAACAAATATGTGATGAGAGATAGCTAGTAGCAATTTTATCAAAAAGTAAAATACCTTCTTCTGATAACCAGATTGCTTAGTGTAATTTGGAAAATTCATATAGACCAAAATCCCTGCCCCTGCTCCAGTAGCATTAACAACTCCTAGCATACCACCCAGATGGACAAGAAAAGGGAAAGGATTTGAGTAACATTTCCTGAACAGTTCCAGCAAACCTTTAACACATTCAACCTCAATAGAGTGAACCCCTTCATTCAGTATACAAGAAATTACTGTCCCTGCTCCAACGCATGATGCCATCAGCAAACTATGGTGCAAAATGCCAGACTTTTTCACAGAGATTAACTCAGATATCAACTCTTTAAAGCCGACCACAATGTGGTCCAACTCAATATCAGCCATCAATTCCATTCTCTGGCAAAAAGCCACTATTGTGGGAAGTGCAATACAGGATCCTAGTGCTAAAACAATCTTAGATTCTTCCCCCTGGAAACTAGTGCTTTGAACTAATGAATTCACATATGGAAGCCATGATATTACCAAGTTTTTTATCTTGAGAACAGCCTCTAACTCTCCAGCTCTGTATATTGCACTGATGGAGGTAGCCAAACCAAGAACAAGTCCAGCGACACCCCAGATATCTTCTTCCAAGTCTTCATTGTTCTCAGATGACAGTTCAAATACTCCACCATTCACATCATACGAACCAGGTGGAAAGCATGAACATAGACTGTCCAATACATCAGAAGAAGATTGAGTTCTCTCGTGTATCATTGTAGCTAAGGCCCTAACAATTCTTCCAAGCAATTCTGATTCTGGAACCTTATCCGTTTCTTTTTCGACAGTAGAGTCATCAGCAGCTTCAACCCTGGTAAGAAGATCTTGGCACGAAAAACCCAATCCAACACCACACGCTCCTTTTACAAGGGAACTTTTGCTAACAAAAAGAACCTGAAAGTTCAATATATCAGTGAAATAGAGTGCCAGGTCATATTTTATCTCTAAGTTCCTCTGAAAGTGTGTGTGTGTGTGTGTGTGTATACATACATACATACAGGTCCCTAACAATGCTGTCAGGTCAATAACAGAAGTTGACTGCCACATCAGCAACAAGCAAGCCACATCTGAAGGTTATTTTGACACATCAGCATTTTGTCTTGGATTTCACGCTTATGTGATTTGGACCCAATTGATATATATATATATATATATTGATGGGACCCTTGATAGAAACTTGGAACTCGTGATGATGCTGGTTTTAGAGGAGGGATAAGATTGGAAATAAATTTTCTTGTAGAGGGCATTTTGGTCATTTGTCCTATAAGTTTAAATAAAAAGTAAAAAAAAAATCAAAGTTTTAAAAAGGAGGAAGAATGAGAAACAGAGATGTTTCTCGTCCTCTGTTTCTCGTCTCTTCTTCTCCTTCCTCCACCAAGTTTCCATCTTTCTCTCATTTTAGCACCAAATCCTTGCACCCACTTGCACCAAGAGCTTGAGGTAAGTTTCTACTCTTTTATTCTTGTTTGCTTTGTGTCAAATCTCATTTTCCCTCAAGCTTTGCTATCTCAAAAATGGTAGGTGAGTGTATTTTGGGGCTTTAAAGTAGAAATCTAAGAGTGTAGAAGGTTGGTTCTAGTAAGTGGTAATGGGAAAGCCACACCTTGATTTTTTTTCTCATGAGTTTCTTGAAAACCCTAAACCCTATAATTAGGGATTTTACCTAATCTCTTTACCCCTTTGTTAGTTCAACTCTAAATGAAATTTTTAGAGTCTTATCAATTGCAAATTGTAATTATAGTGTAGTTATTTTATTTATTCATGGTGCTTGTGTTTTAAATTTAAATTCCTAATAGGTAATGGGTAACTCTTAAGTTTTAAGGAAAAATGCTTTCCTTTGAGGTTGCTTCTTAATGTAAGTCATTGTTTCATTTATCTTGACTTGTCAAAATATTTGTTTATGACCAGATTCAGTGGGCACTACACAGCTTGCTCCTCCGAGTGTCGTGGGGACCGATTGAGTTAGTTCTTCATACTAGTGAGTGGATACTTTACACTGTGACATATTTTGAAATTTTAACCTCTTGGCACATATTTATATCTATTCTAATAGCTTTGGTTATAGCCTCAAGCTTTATATTTTGGGGAAACAAAATCTTTAAGCTAACTAATGAATTTATTTTATGATGATTATACTTTTGAAGCTATATTTTATTGACCTTGTGACCTAGTGTTATTCCTGAAATTTAACCTATGATGGTTTTGAATTTTTGTTACGAGAATTGAGCTATAAGGGTTGAGTGTTAAAACTCTGCCTGCTGTGACGAAGAGATATAACGACGTGTGTTCTGCCTACCGTAGCAAAGAGATATAACAGTGTGTGTTCCGCCTGCCGTGGCGAAGAAATGTAACGGTTAATGTGCATATAATAGATGCAGAGATTTTGTTTAAGATATGAGATGAGATTTGCTAAGTAGAGTTTAATTCCTTTACGATTATAAATTTATTTCTGGAAAGGAAAGCACGTGACAAGTGATTTTATTTATAAGTTTCATTTATTTGATTATTGTGTTTTGAGTTGTTTGGAAAAGCTTAAATATTCAGGCTATTACTTGTTTCCCTTTCATGTTCACTATGTTTATTATGCCCTCACTGAGTCTATGTGACTCACCCCATTCTTTTTTCCTTCAGATTTGCAGGTTGTTGAGTAGGGGATTCCTAGGATTTGCTATTCTGCCCAAGAGTGCTTGTCTTTTGGTAGGCCTTCATTGTCATTGGTGGCTAGTGTTACACGTCGACTCTAGTATTTTGCAGCTATAGGAGACAGAGTTTATTTCTTTCTTTTGATGTATATATATATATGACTATAAAGTCTTTATATGTCCCTTTTGCATAGCTGACTCAGCTTGTTCTTATGATTGATGCTAGATACTTATGTTTGTGATGGATATGAATATGTATTGTTGACCAAGTCTAAATGAAATGTGTGGTTTGTTTAATTTTTAGAGGAAACTCTGTCAAATTTTTAGTAACCCTAATCTAAGTTACAAATTGTTTTCTTTAATTGATGTTGTATGGTTAGGCTTGCCAAGCTAGTTAAGTACTGAGTATCACTAGCTTGTGCACCGGTCACGGCCTAAGATTGGGTCGTGACAGAATTAGAGTATAAATAAGGGAGTTTCAGCTCCTTACAAACAGAGGTAGCCCTCTGTTAAGACTGAAATCACAGGAAAATGCAAGAAAAAAAAAAGAAAATGACAAGAGAATTCTGCAGAAGTACAGAATATCCCAACCCCACCCAAACCTCTCCACCTTATCCAATTCATGCCTGAGTTCTTCTCACCCCCCTTCACTCACATTTATCTACTCCCCTTCTGCTGGTGATGCATGAAACACCCCACTCATTCTTTCCCCATTCATATTTTGACAGCTGTCCAGGTTGTTAACAAACTTTTCTTTTGTCATTTCCTCTGCTGTGATAACAGTACCTCCAATTCCCACCTTATTCTTCCTTTCATAAAGATGCAGCCCACTCTTCTCCTTTGGCCCATTTGGATGCAGTCCTTCTTTCTTCCTCCTAGTATAGACTTGGGCTAAGGGTGTATCAGACCCATTTCAAAGCTCATGTTTTTAGCCTCAGTGTGTGTGTAATCTAATAGAAACCTAATTATGCTACACCATGTATATAATCTAATAGAGGTCTGAATTTCTTTCTCCGAAAAGTTTTGATTTGACTCATAAAGCTAAGGAAACGAGAGAAGGATGAGCAAACAACTTTTCCAGAAACACTAGCATTTCATCTAAACTGTTAAGAGAAATTCATAACATAAACAATGCTATACTTTTTTTCATCTTTGGAATTTGTTCTTCAAACTTGTTTTCCAAATCAGATTTTTTTTTATAAAAAAAAAAAGAGAATAGAAATAAACATATACTAGATCTATAAAAAAAATAAAAATGAGACAATAGACATACTTAAAAAATTTCATTTTAATAGATTCCTTATCCTCTTCACTATTTGTAATTCTTTCTCTTCATCTTAATAAATTCCTTTTATAAAAACAAAAAGTAGACATACTTTAAAAAGGAGAGAACAAATATACCTCAAGAAGTACTGTGATGTTATGATATCTCTGTTTATGATCAGTTACATGAAGGCAACTTGAGATTAATCCAAGAGAAATTGCAGCAGACCATTGGCGGTGTTCATGTTCATGTTGGAGCAACCACTCCAAAAGAAACTTTGAAGCAGCAGATTTGACAGCATGAACAGATGGAGGCAAAACCTGACAATAGCAAGGCCAGAGATCAGAAGAATCTGATGCTAACTACACAAGAGACATTAACCAGAATATTCGGGAGACTTGACTCACTAATTTGATGACTTTTTTGTTAAACATAACCCTAAGTGAAACCATAGACATTGGTTATGACATTCTGAGACTGAATTATTTCCAAGATCATTCATATTGCAAAAATGTTCATATAAGATGTTAATACTTAATACCCATAGAATCACAAGTTCCAAAACCCCAACAACGGCTTATATGTTGAGATGCCAATATGCAGCACAGATGATAAGTAGTCAGAATCTATAAAGATTAAAAATGGTGCACAACCATGGAAAAGCTCCTCACCACACAGAGTGCACCAATAGCCAGTGCAATATTTTCAGCAGCTCTAGGTATAGCTTCATCTGCTATTGCTACCACACTCTGCATGAAAAGCATGCAACAAAACAACCTACATCAGATATGACATAAACTTGTGCAATACTTGCACATAACTGATTAGTGAGCAAAAAGGATATTTTAAAATGACAAAACACTAAACTAAACCTTTAGAATATCACTAGCAGCTTTAGAAGTTTTATCTAGGACAGTCAATTGTGCTTTAGCATCATAGGATAGAATGTAAGCCTTCATCCAACGTCGCATAAAGCCTTTCCATGATTGCAGTGCCATAAGTGCAAGCAAGATATTTCTTGAGAGCTGAATTGAAGCAGCAATTTCCACCAGAGCATTCTCATACCCAGCATGTACATCTCTTACCCTCTGAATACTTATAATATCAGATTAAAAGCATAGTCAATTCTAAAGAGAATATATCTACTCTATTGATATCTTACTTTTAATGCCTGATGTTCACTCACATCTTTAGGAGTGAAAGAAAAACATAATAAAGCTGCACCAGGTAATTCTCTAGCTTCACTTATCTTCCCTGCATATAGAATGCTTATGTGTCAAGGCATATTCAAATAACACAAACAAAATTAATACATTAAACCAGATAGGGTTTGATAAAATAATTAATGATAGAATTTTCCCCATTCCATTGAAGAAACAATTCACTTTTTTCTAAATCATATGAAGGTAATCATTTCTTCTCAACATAACTACAATCATTCTAGTATCATTTAGATTTCAGTGAAACCCGAATAAATTGATTTTTCTTCATTTGCTGCATTAACCCACTGAGTCCACAAAAGTGATATGGAAGATAAAAAGAAGCTCAACTTAAGCATTTTATCTTTTTTCTTTTTTACCACTATCAGATATGAATTACTTCTCAGTAAGCATTTCTTGAGGGGAAGAAAAAAAACAAAAAATGGACAGCTGATACCACCATACCTGAAGAGAATATAACCTGTGGAAATACATCCATCAACTTTTCAATCTTATTTCCTGTTGTAACTCTTTTCTCCTTGACTAATCTTCGGCGATTTCTAAAGCAAATGGACAGAAAATTATCAAAGTTAATCATATTATCACATTCAGAAAATCAGTAAATTCATTGTAGGATATAATGGTTTACATGTGCTCATATGTTATTATTTTGACTTGAAAATCCTCCATAACCTTGAGTACTTCACGATTTGTCTCAGAAAAGAACAGCTCCAAATTCCTTCTCTTAAAATCTGGAATACTTTTTTCAAGCTGTAATACCTGGGAAGTGGTAACATAAAAATATTAATGGAGAAAGTGTAAATTACTTATTTCTTTAAAAAAAAAAAATCATAGTTCACTCATGCAGAGCAACGCTTGCATCAATGGATATACTTCATATTGGGTAAGTGCCTCCAGGGCTGAAATTCTTGCTTTTGCCCACTGTGTCTCCTGACCAGAGGTTACTACACCCCACATAATTTGCACCACACCCTTTGATGCTTCTGGATATGCTTCTGCATCCATTGCACCCCACCTTAGTAGAAGGCAAATGCTGCCAGAAGACAGTAAATTATGAGGAAGTGTCTTTTATTGAGGACAAGAGGATGACAATTTATCATTGGAAATTATGTATTACAGGGGAAAAAAAATCAATCAAAGTACCATAAAGACGCAAGTTTATTAACTAAATGAAGATATATCTAAAACAATATTTATAAAACAATTCCAAATCCCCAAGAGCAAAAAATTCCAAATCCAAAGTAGTCAATGCCACTTGATGAGAGTTGGGATGCAAAAGTCCAGGAGTTTAAAAATATTCAGTTTAGGCTATCAACTATGTTTTTCTTTTTCTAGAAGAAAATTTACCACCATCACTGGTATAGTCAAAGTCAACAAAATACATGTGTCTGCTTAGAGCCTTAAACATGCTTACCTATGTGCAAGAATAGGATCAGCATGGTAACCTTGCAGATGCTTTGCAATGACATCCCATGCAGTGTAAAAATCTAAACAAACGAGACAGCACATCCCATCAGAATGCTTTAATTTTAAATTAAAAAAATTCACAAAATGAAACATGTTCCAATATCAAATATTTTTCATGAATAACTTACTATGCCTTAGTATATTATTATTCCAGAAATTCTAATTTGAAAAAAGCAAAAACAAAAACAAAAGAAACAACATTACCAATCACATCTGCCTCACAAAGGTGGGAAAGGCTTTGCAAGCCAAGAGCTTTAATTACAGGATCTTGGCTCTCAATGCAAGACTGTTTAGTCGAACATAAAACCATGATTTATCAGAAAAGCATGCACTAGAAAAAGATAATTAAGAAAAAAAGTATATAGGCAGGGCATACCGAAACAGACAAGATAAGGTCAATACCCCTATCAGGGCTTTTATGGCAAACATCTCGAATGGAAGCAGCCATGCTGATACAGATAGCTCTCTCTGACATGAAATCAGTGAACCCTTTAGGAAGCAACACACCCTAAATATGGAGAAAATATAAAATAAATTAGGAAAATTTTGATATAGTAAGACCTTGAAGAAAAAGAAAGGGACTGTATAAAGAGTCAAGCAAATTGGCATGTCAACAATGAAAATCTTAGAAATATGCTGCATGGACAACTATTAGAGATAAAATGGGACAACCAATGTGCAGAATTGTCAGATTGCATGTGGATTTGTGCAAAACCTCTTGATGTGATCCTCACAGATCCACAAGTAAATATATTGGCGCAGAAAAAGTGTGAGTTTGTATGTATAAAGAGTTATTTATGTAGCATCAAAATCTTATGGCTACAAGGTTGAGCTCTGGAAGGGTGCTGAGAAGCTGGCATGCCCTCCCCAAAAAAAAGAGACACACATTACGATATCTTTACAATTCTTGCTTCTCCTAAATTATCTTGCACATATCAAAGTTCAAAGTAGAGCATAAGACATAAATTTAAGCAAATAACAGAGAGTGGATGAAATATCGATACTATTTCAATCTGTTCAACCTTCCTGAGAGAGAATTTTTCATAAACAATTACAATTTTAATTCATTATTTTAACAATTCCATTTCTTTAACCAATTATCATTCTGCACTAAATAATTTTTTATGTCCACCTAGCCCTGGATGGTACTGGAAAGAGTGGAACAAAAATCTCACTTGCAAACTCCCAAAGACTCGATCATTGATCTCCCAGGTTCGACACAGCAATCGAGTTGCTGTAGCATATAGCGAGCTGCATGAGAAGAAAAACATTTAAAGCTGTATTGCATTGATATTCAATATTTTGAAGAATGTATGAGGGGCATATTTTAGTTTCAAGGCCAGAATGACATTTGAGGACCACAATGAATTTTCTATTGTAATCCCCATAATGGTGAAGTGGCAGTGGGGCACATTCAGGCTAATTAGCCCTATCAAGAGTTCCAGATTTCTAAGAACACTATTTTAAATTAATGAGCACAAGTACATATGGGATATATCATTTGCAAAGAATATTTAAAACCAGTAAGACTTCTAAAATAATTCAAAGGAATAGCAGAAAATTATACATAAAAGATGGCTTATGTCATTATGGTCCTTTTGCCAGTTCCAACTAAATATGATAGCAGTTCAGAGTTCAAACACTTAGATCAACAGTTTTAAGTGATACTCAATGTCAGAATGCTAGAAAAGGGACCTCAATGGCACAACATTATTGCTACAAAAACAGGATATCACAAGGTGAGAGAGTACTGCAACAATAATAAAATTTAAAAAAAAAAAGAGAATCAAACAAAATACAGAGTCTAGCAGAGTACCCACACTTTTGCATCTTTGTTAAGCATTGGCAAGATAGTTTGAACTACAAGTGGAATCATTGCTGAGTGTGAAGCAAGTGATGGCAGCATTTCAAAAACTTTTAGCTGCAATAACAGTTTAAAAATGAGAGAGAAAAAAAATAGATCATACTTACAAAAGATGGAGACAAAAGAACAAGGTAAAACATGCAGTAAGTGCCAGTACAAAAGGGAGAAGTTACCAACATATCATGGCAAATGACATCTTTTCTTGTGAATATATTACTGTAAAATATAATTGTGAGCAACAAAGGAACTCCCAGTTTGGGATCCATAATAGCAATGGAAGACAAAGAATCGACAGCAGCAGCCCCCATTGATGGATGTATCAATAAAACACCAACAACAGCAGTGAGTAACAAGGGCATCTCTGCAAGGGCATACATTAAGATAACATCAACCTCTTGCATCCTTTAACACAATTATGCCAAATAACTCCATTCCCAAAAGCTAAAGGGTTATACCAGTCAAAAATACTTCCTGAAAATGTGAGAGAGGTAACAAAGATTTTCGTCGGTCAACAATTGACAAAGAGAACCTTCTTACATGAGAAAGCCAAGATATTGATTTATCATGCATTATTTCATTTTCATTTATGCCACTTAAAGCCAAATTCAGAAGGGAAATTCTGGAAGAAGATTCTTCATCCTGAAACAAAGAAGAATATAATTTCTAAAATTCTATTATTGTTGGGGTAGAAAACTAGAAATAGCTATAATTCTCATTATTTTACCGCCCTCTTTCTAGTCACACAACTAGTGAGTTTGCGAATGAATATTCAAGACAACAGCATTTTAATGCTTCCATTTAAAAATAAATACTATATCATTTGAGTAGATAATATATATAACATTTGAAACACAATAAATAAATGAAATCTATACGCCAGACAAAAAACCTGATACCACAGAAGTCGCAAAAGTCTCGAAACTATATTTCCTGGCGTGCTAAGATAATGAACTCCCTCCTCAATGATTGGTTTATCTTTTGGTGCCAGTAACATCTTTACAAGGAGCTTCTCCAAGAGAAGAAGCAAATCAGTAGCCAGTCCTTTCACAGATTTGGAAGGAGATGACATAAGGCTAATGACCGGAAGTACAAGCAAAATCTCTTCAACTGAGGAGGATTTAGTTCTGTTGATAGCATCATCTGCATTGGTAATTATTACTACAAATAAATTATAAAAAATGATGACATTAAAGGGAGTATCAAATTCACATAAGTACAGGGATTATTTTATGCATTTGATCACAGGCAAATTACAGTAGGACAAAATATTGCAATGGAATATGGAAGATAATCTTGTATCAAGAATTATTTAAGGTTATTCCGGGAAGATGGTGTGCATAAGGCACACGTAACCTACTTGCCAAAAAGTTAACAAACCAACTACTTAAAATCCTGAACTCAGTTCATCTCAATATGAACAAGAAAGAATATGCAAAAGCAGTCTCCTGAAAAATGCATAAACTTTTCTTTGAAATATGAATGCCATTGGCATAGAATGACTTAGAAGTTAGAACTCAAAGGAAAATTCAAAAAACAAATGTTGAAGCTTTGAAAATAGATCATACTTCTGTTCACATGTATTCAACTTGAATGTATGCATAAACCCCAAAATTGGGACAGCTATAGAAAACTTACCATTATCATTTCTCCAGTTCAAGATAAAGAGAAGGAGTTTAAATATAGAAATTTGTTCATGCTCAAGTTCTGATTGAACAAGGATTGTGAATAATGATACCATAGTTGATGACAAACCAGGCACCCATCGCAACCCAAGATCTTTCTGTACAGACAACAAGCGCCTTGAGAGTTCAAATATGGGCTCATGACCACCAGGCTGCCACGGAAGACAAGTGGACAGAGAAAAAATTGTTTCCAGAAATTCAACAGCACATAGTTGAGCCTCAGTAATCAACTGCTAACAGGGATCAATATGAAAACAAGGCATAGATTATATTAATCAAGGAAACAACATCATGACAGTAACAAATGCCAATTTGAACAGTAAATTACAAGGGACATACCGATTTCTTTCCAGCCAAAGATTTCAGTACCACTATATATGCCTCCAACACATGTTCTACAATAAATACTAATTTCCTGTAGTCCTGAGAAGGTCCAAAAAGAAAACAACAATAAGATAATTATTTCATTCCACCTTTCACTACACCAATAAAACATAATGACTAGAAGTAAAAGCTAATTTAACCCAACATATTGAATGCTTCTTCTCACAATTAAACTTACTTCAGAGGTCTCATGTGGAAGATACTTAAGGCACCCCATTAGCAGCTTAAAAACAGGCATGGATTCAGACGGAAACGAGCAACAAAATGATGCCATAGACGATACCAGTTGCATTGCAAATGAAGAGGAGGATGACTCTGAAACTAATAATCTTATGATTGAGAAATTCAACAAGGGCCTTAAAAATTCACAAACTTCCACCAGTCCCAGGCGCTTATTCTGCAACATAAACAGCAAGACTTGCTGCAGGAGTTCAGATTGGACTTCTAACCGGCATGACAACACCTGCCAAACATTTAAATAATAATAATTAAAAAAAAAACTCACACTTCATTCAAGACTCAACAGTTTACTAGCACACTATTATGACTTAAGCTCATGGGGAGAGTCTAACCAAAAGACTAGTCCATTAGGTGGAGAGCCTCGTGATTTAAGTACCACATTGAACTTTCTTATTTACTAAATGTGAGACTAATAACATCATATAATGAATTTCCCTGCTGTTTTTATTTTGGTTTTTCATCAAGTAATGATACTTACACAAACTTAGACTCATACACTCCTCACATACTCTCATGTCATCCATTGGATAACACTCTGGTCCAAAATGTCATTGTAACTTTTACTAAACGTTTCAAATTGTGCACATACCTCAAATAATTTGTGTTAGAATCTTTTTCCCTCCTCCAAATTCCTTGTAATGTTCTTCTCTTCATCTTAGTGAATTTTTCTTTATTAAAAAAAAAAAAGCATACCCATGTTGCTAGTTCGAATAAAGTTTCTATCTTTCGGCTTTTTTCGCCTATGATACCAATAAATACGAAACTGAAATAAAAAAGTTCAGCAATAATTCCAAGTTCATGATCATCTTAAAAAAAAATTAAATTGTTGTGACCTTAACAAAAGGGTGAGTCTCGGTGGAACTGAAACGCCACAAGGCATTGTTCTTCTGGAAACCATAGCGAATGAGGAAGCCCAAACCCTTGACAAAAACGGGGACGAATTTCGGGTCGGATCCTTCGAGGGCAGACTGGAGTTCCAGCAACCCACGAGAAACGGCGATGATGGAGTCGGTGACGAGGCGGCACAGCTCACGAACGGACTGGTCGACGACGTTAGGGGAAGAGGCGTTGAGGCAGTGAGAGATGGCGTGTCTTCCGGGTTCGGATTCTGGGTCGAGGTATTTGGGCGCTGATCGGAGCTTAGAAAAGATTGAAATAACGGCGAATTTTTGGAGCGAAGGTTGGGGGACTCGGGTCTTCTCCAGTAGAGGAGCATAAGACTCCATAATGTAAGAATGTGTCACTCACCACACACACACACACACACTGCAGTTACTGCAAATTGCAATGAAAATAATAAGAGAAGGAGAAGCAGAAGCAAGAAGATGGTGCATTTGGACTTGGTTCAGTGGCGGAATAATACTGTAGCAATATATTTAGCCCCAAAAAAAGAAACTCATTAATTATAAACAGTATATAAATGAGTAATTAGCAATTTAGTCTTTACAACTATTATTTACTTGTATTTAATTTTTAAATTTAATTATGCGTACGATTTAGTTTTTAAATTTATAAAATATATGTAAACTCAATCCTTTTTTTTCTCATTTAGTTAGTACCTAAAAAGTTTTAGAAAAAAAAATAGTTCTTAAAATAATAAATTTGATATAACTTTTATAAATTTAAAAACTAATTCGTAAAATTAAAATTAAAGGACTAAATTATAAATAAACAATAATTATATAAACTAAGTTATTAATTTATTTATCCCTACATAATTTAGATAGAAAGAGTATTATTTCACACTAAAAATGATTTTACCAAAAGTTAGGAATGATATAAAGATATTTTTTTTTTCATATGGATATGTACTCATAACAATCATCTTCAATCTCTTTATTATTTTACTTTATCAAAATAAAATTTAGTTAGTGTTGTAAAAGAGAAATGTAAAATATGTCCAAAATACAGAAGAATCAAATTAATGAGTCATGTTAAAACAAGATACTATATATCTATAGTTTATAATATATCTATAATATATAATTTATAATCTATAATCTATAATAGATATAATTGAGAGGTAGATTCATGAAAAATTATGTCAAATATCATCTACTTCCGAATAGCTTCTCTCAACAACTTTTAAATTTTTATAAAGAGAAATATTAGTCTTACACTTCTTTTTAGGGGTGTATTATTTACTATTCATACCATTTTTAAATAATGTGATTAAGTGAAAAAAATAATAAAAAAATATGTATAATAAATAGTATTAAATGAAATATAAAAAATTATGTATACATTGTTTGATATAAAAATATAAGAATTGTTATATAAATAAAAACTTAATACACCATTGTTGTTGGACCCATGTGCATATTTTATTTTTAGTATAAAATTAGTAATTTATTTTAAAAAATCACAGCTATAATAACATTCATAATAAATTAGCTGCATGATTACGATGGCCAACTACTTTGTTGCATGCTTTCCATAGAAAATTGCTAAATCTTTAACTCCCAATACTTTATTTAATACTCTCCCTTCCCTTTATAGATTCTTATGATTTAATTTAATTATTAATATCTATAAAAGTTGGTGTGCTGATTATCTTAAAAAAAAAAAAATTGCACCATGTCTCATTTTTATTAATTTTTTTGGCCTTTCTCCTCTCAGGCTTATTTTCATGACTTTTGCAATTCTCTTTGCTTATTTGTGTTGAGCTTCAGTCTAGGGTTATTCACCCATTTAATGTTGTAATTGTTTTGCAGACTCATCTACACAACAAATACTTGATTGAATATGGATGTTTGAATTTCCTAACTGCAGCTACATAAGATTCAATGTTCTTGATGATTTAGTTAAAAGTTTCTCCTCATCTTTTTAAAAGTTGAGTCTTCCATTACATAAACTTTATGCTTCCTATTTCCTGTGCTAACATGTCCTCCATTGATGTTATTTTGAATATTTCAGCTGCTAATGTTAGAATCATTCAGCTGTGGAGCATTCCAAGTCTCAACAATCCTAAGCAGCCATTTGCGCTAGAAATGGTTTTACTTGATGAACTTGTAAGATATGAACTCCCCTATTTTGATTAGTTAGTCATCTGTTAGCAAATATTTGATTTACAAGTTTGAAAAGTTGTTGATTGAAGGTGAGGTATATATGAGATTAGTTATTTTGGAGTTGAAGGTAATGTTGGTAACTTCAGGACAACCAGACATGATTTTCGTTTGAATTTCCAACTTGAAACATTTGTCAAACGGATCCATTTTCAAACATCCCAAAGTATGGATTCTCCTTCGTTCCTGTTGCTAACATATTCCGACAAGATATTGATCCCTATTATTTAGTTGGTAAAGATATCAAATTTCTCCTGCTTTTAAGTATTTCTTATATGTCCCTCATCCTTTCTAATTATAATCTTTATTCTAAAACAACAAATGTCATGAGTTTGTTGACTGGTGTTGGTCATGAAAGGGAGTATGTGAAAGATGAAAACTCGACCAAGATTATTGTTATTGAGTTAGATGTGGACGGGTAATTAGATACTATGTTCTGATGAGCTCAATTCGTTTCTTGCATCTAGAGATATAGTTAATGTTGTTGTCATAGTTCAATTTGCCAAAATCAAAACATTCAAAAGTATAACTAATCAAATATCAAATATTGCAATGTCAATTATTTTTAATCTTATTCTTATTAGTTTCATAAGTTGTTCTAATGTAGCTAAATATTGGTTCTCGGATTTGTATTTTGCAAGGAAGATTGTCCTGCAAAATGTCATGCATGCTATCAGACTCTTTTTCAATCCTGACATGCCTAAAGCTGTTGACTTCAAGAACAGGTATGACTGTTTGTATTGTACTCAAGCTTTTACCCTTCATACAACATATTCTGATGTTGATTTTACTATCCAGGTTACCTGAATCCACAAAGTTTTATGTTGGATCCTTGAGTCAGCTAAATGATTCATCTACCTAATCCATTGAAGATGACTTTCTGCGAGTTACTATATTCGAAAATCCATTGAAGAACTCAAAGATTGTACAATTTACATTATGCTTTTCCTATGTAAAATTCAATTGTCATAACTTTCTAAAATAATTTAACTAACTTTTTCCTTTTAACATGGTAGGACTGCTACTGCATTGTAATGGCTACTGTGAAACACATCTCAGATGGAGAGGACTGGTGGTATACTGCTTGCAGGTGCAACAAAAGAGTGACTCTATTGTTGGGAAATTACGCAAATTTCCTTATCATCAGATTTGTAGAAAGCGAAATAAATGCGGAATAATAACACACACAAAATTAATGTGCCAATTGTGCTCTACGTCTCCTAGCCTGCCATTGCAAATATTTTACTGATAAAGGAAATATAAAAGGTGTTTACAAAACACTCAAAATCTCTCACAACCCACACCCCAATTACACCCAAAAACTAAAGCTTTTCTCTCTAAACTTTTCTGTTTCTCTCTCTAAGATTTTTCTC